>PVIA01005205.1:0-120150 GCA_004024845.1 Tonatia bakeri
CACTACCAGGAATACAGTTCCCAAAAAAGTGCTTGGTACTCAAATATTTGTCAAATATTTGATAACTAAACTTCACTTACCCAGCACCTGCTATACTATCTTATATAGAGCGCTAAGGTCTGTAGTAAATTTCACTGGAGGAAAAAAGACATTTTATTAAACTTTTTAGCTAATTTTTATTTTGAGTGTTCAACCTCTCAAATCTAGAATGTTAAGAACGCAAAAATATTATTTGAATATTTAACACCATGTCTTGTGTTTCTAAATCAAACTATACATCATTGCTTATGTGCAAATATACACATTTATATTTTATTTTGGGGTTAACTACAAGATGAATATAATATATACTGATTTAGTAAAATTAGATAATGATTTTCCTATTTTAAAAATTATATGGATTTATAATTTTATTTTAGAAACACAAATCTCAATAATCAGCTGCCCTATGGGAAAATATAATAGTCTGTTTTATATGTTTTCCAGAAAAAAAATTTGTAACGACAACTCAGTCTCTCTGTAAGAGTTTAATCTCAGGTCCCTTTACTACAGAATACTCAAATAAATTATCAATAATTCTAGGAGTAATGGTTTCATGCAGGAGTGTCCAACCCACAGGCCGCACGCAGTCCAGGATGGCTACAAATGCGGTCCAACACAAAATCATAAATTTACCTAAAATCTTTTTTTTGCTCATCAGTTGTCATTAGTGTTTGTGTATTTAATGTGTGGCCCAGAGACGCCAGAAGGTGGGACACCTTTCATGGATGGTTGAAACTTTCATGGGATGTGTGTTTGGGAAGAAGGGACATGGGTCATTTTTTGTTTTATAATATCTAAATAACTTAGAAATTAATCTACATATTAGTAGTCTTTTAATAAGTTAAAAAGATTTACCTTCACTCACCTGATTATCATCATTTAAAAAGTCTTCAAGGAACCGTTTATCACACTTCGCCCTGGAAGCCTGTTGGGGACCCTCCTCGCAGTCAACAGGGACAGGAGATTTGCTAAACAGAATATAAGATACAAGACAGAAATTGAACTCCCAATTTATAAAAATTAGACAGTATATAATTGCATGGTTATCATTTCGATATAAATGGTCACCAAGAAATAATCATTATAAATATGATTCACATTGATTTTGCTTGGTAACTCTCTCATTTCTCCCTTAACTGATAATAATCCAACCTTCCCTATCTCCTTGCTTCTCCTTTAAAGCTTTAAGAAAAGATGAAAATGTCAGTTTTCAAGTAAACAAGTAAGCCTTCAACTACAGGCTATGCTTATAGCTCACTTGTTTGAAATAAGCAGTACATTTTTCCAATTAAACACCATTAGTTACCCAATGATAATACACAAAACTCCCACAAATATATGACTTTCCTCTGGGATGGCAGTTACATGGCCTGCCATGTCAAAGTAATAAAACAGATGTCCCCCTCCAGAACTAGTATGAACAAAGATGACAGATTAGAGAAAGAAAAGAATCAATTTTGAAATTATAATTCCTGAGTTCAAATTCCAATCCCACTCACTATATGACTTTACATAATTTATCTGAATTTCAATTTCTACATTTATAGTCCCATTTATCTCAAATAAATCTTCTATAAATTAACTCTATGTACCCGTTACATTTAATAAATGCTCAATAAATATTAATTTATTTCTTGATGTAAGAGGTAGTAGAAAAAAGGGCATCCCCATTAAAAGTAAATTTCCCAAAACCAAATTGTTAGTCAGAGAATAAACTCGTCTTTTATTTAAATACCATTATGAGATGTGCTTCTAACTCAAGTACTCAGATGTCTAAGTCTTTTTATAACAAGTAAATGTCACAATGCTAATTTTTCTTAATTCACAGCATTTTATTATCAATTCACTTGATTTGTAATTCACTCGGAGCTTTTTACTGCTCTCCAGTAGTCTCTTCCCCCATTCTTTATCAAAAGAGTTTGCACATCCACCCACCATTATCCAACGCGTTTACCTGATCATTGAAGATGGGTGCTAGGTACATAAGGATTCATGATACTATTCTTCCACTTGTGTATTTGAAACTTTCCCGTACAAAAACTTAAACAAAAAAGCAAATGTCTGGTTGGAGCTGCGGTCAATCTTCCAGCACACTACTTTGAGTACATCCAGGTCAATTTTGTTTTTAAGGCAGATGATAACAATTTGTCGATGTCATACTGAGGCCAGGTCTATCCCTCCTTCCCACAATCCACCATTAATTTCATATACAAACATGCCCATCACTATATGAATTCAATCTTCTAAATATCAACTACTGAATGCAATGTACTGGGCCAAACCCCTGATGGTAATAATTATAGCAGTCACGGGTTCTAGTATCTAGTTATGAAATACATTAAAAAATTTTACTCTTAAATAACTGGTATTATTTGCTCACCCATTTTGGTTCCAACTGAAAGCAAAATATTGCAGCTATGGTACTTTTCAAATACAGAAAACAACTGATAATAAGAAATTAAGAAATAAGAAAGGTAAAAATTAAATGAGATCACTATTAACCCATTTTTAGAAAATTACTGAACCAACAATTGAGAAATCAAACTAAGAAAAAAATATTCTGAATAATCACCATAATTACAATTTATGAGATCATCATAAAGTCCTAACTTAAGTACCTTTATTTATTTTCTAACCAATTGACTCCTCACACAAATGCCAAAGCAAAATAACTTGTATAAGACCTTGTACAAAGTCAAGTTGTACAGAATAGATGTAACTTGTACAAGGTCTCAGTGAGGAAGTGACAGAGCTGGGATTCCAAACCAAGGTAATAATCAATGTCCACATTAAAAAAAAAATTCAACAAAAAAGTAATTAAAAAAAGATCCAGGAATTACTAAACACAATCTATGACAAAATAAAAGTACAGACAATGGAATATAATAATTATCAGAACCTAAGGCAGGATGCAGGGTTACCAAGAACGCATCTCTGATAAGTCTAGATACAACAGTATCACTAAGACACTAAGAAAAAGCTTCCCTATCTAAACCCCCATCCTCACTCCATGCTCATACTCAATTAGCTAGGTGAACACTTTGTATTCTGAAAAGCCACTGAAAGGTTAAACACACAAATGAAAACAATCTCAGAAATGACAAAGATTTACAGAATAGACAATATATAAAATGGACAATCACTTAAGGGAGATAATGACTGAAAGAGAAAGTAAAATATAAATGAAAAGAAATGGATAACTAATACATGGGAACAATAGAAAGGGAGAAAAAACTTCAAAGTAAAATGAAAGTAGAAAGAATTTCGTAGCCCTCCTCCTTCTGCAAAATAGTTGCTTTTGGTTCTAATTCCTCATATTAAACATATGAATATTTCATAGTACAACAAAAGGAACATATAACAAAGGCAAAAGTTATTTAATGTATCTAAGTTGTGAAACATTACACCATCTTGTGGTAACAAATGCAAAACTGCAATGTAAAGCAAAGCAACTCTGAATGCTACGTTCTACAGAATGACCATTGCTCATGGTCATTAAGTTATTTAAAAATAAATTCGATGTTCACAGGTTTTTCATTTGGAAAACTAATGACCTCATATGACCTTTCCATTATAACATACTTACAAAGTAACAGGAATATTTTCCCACGATCTTTCTGCTTCAAGTTTATCTAGTGAACAAGGACTGTCGTCCTGTTTCATGGACGTCGGTGGTTCTTCAGTGCAATGCTCTAGATTCCTCTTGGCTTTCAAGATGAGCAACTCAATTTTGTCACCTATTTAAAAGACTATATTAATTCTTTAAAAAGGCAAAGCACAGCAAAACTCTCACAAAAGCAACAAGAATTCAGATAACTTGGAATATATACACATCTATAACAGCAAATTAGGTCAAAATGTGACATTTCAAACAAATAAAAGGGAGAAAAGACATTCTCTATTTACAAAGTGCTACATAAATGAAAACCACAGGAATTCAAGAGATCTTCTATCACCTGATCATTACATCAAGAATGGAACACAGAAGTTCCTAGATATTAGGTCAAATTACGCCATTTTCTTTGGTTCTTAAAAACAAACAAAAACCAATTACCACTGAATGGCTTTTTGGACTGTGCTGGAAGAAGTGGATTTTCGCATTGACATTGGCTGTGTCCAGAATCCCACTCATATTCATCACCTGCCCCTTTATCACCACTCAAGAAATCTGAAATGTTTGAGGGTTCAAAGGAATATTCAAAGCAATCTACTTTACTCGGAAGTCGAGAAGTTCTTCGTGCCTGATAACTATGCCTTGGGGAACACTGCTCTTCTTTAAATATTTTCTGAATCCTTTGGCTACTTGCGTCAGGTAGCAAGTCCTGATGGTGGAGCCACACTGGGTATTTGAAATCAGGTACACTAGTTATCCCTGAGACATTAAGGTCCGATTTCTGGCCAGTGAGCCATCTGGGGTAATTCTTTTCAAGATTGTGTTCTGAACTGTGCTTGAAAGATGATTTCTTGGAAAAAGATAAAGATGGTCCAGAAATGCATTTATTAGTATTATTTACAAGTTTTGAGTTTTTTAGCCTACGAGACTGCTCTCCGTTTACATTTGTGCTTGCTAAGTTATCCTTGCTCACGGCAGTGGAGGGTTCTTGAAAATGCTGATTCTTTTCAGTGTCCAACGAACCCAGTCTTCCAGCGCCTCTCTTGGTTTTCTTGCTAATTCGGTGACCTGGTCCCACACAAGGGAAAGGAAATGATCCGTCTGCTGGAAGCTTTAATAGATCATCAGTGGTTAAGCTAATAGAGTCCATGTCATTAGTAGCCCGTCTTCTGGAAGATAAGGAGCTTTTTCTGTGATCAGCATTTTCAAAAGCTAAAAAACAAAGCATAGTTCTGTTTATTTTCCAATATCAAATATAAAAATACTTCAAAATATTCAAAAGTAAATGAGAATTAAGAATTTAAGAACCATTTTTGCCATTTTCCTTTTATCTTCATTAAAGCGTTGACTAAAAGATACAGGTTAAAACAGGATGTGCTTTTTACCTCACATCTCCATCTGTTTTAACTAATTTCTACCCTTTTCTCTCCAACCTCCTGAATTTTCCCATGTTCTTTAACTTATTGTTTCTTCAACTTTTTTCACCTGGACATACCCAAAGCACTAATGCACTCACATTAATCCTGGTCACTCAATACTGGCTGCAACACAGAGAAAAAAATGTGATTAGGAGGGAAAAAAATTTGCTTTCTTGCCTACTGACCCTGCAATAGCATTAACACACAGTGAGTAACTGTTCTAATTCTCTTCTTCTGGAATAGTGCCCACATCCTTCTGAGCTGAATGTAAACTTTTTCCACATGATGGCTATTCTGTAAGTGCTCAGTAACTGGGTTATCAACAGATGCATTTTCTAAATCTGTATTCATAAAAGCCTTACCAAGTAAAAACCCTTAACATGCCCTGGCTGGTGTGGCTTAGTGGATTGAATGTCAGCTTGTGAACCACAGGTTCACCAGTTCAATTCCCAGTCAGGGCACATGCCTGGGTTGCTGGCCAGGTCCCCAGTAGGGGGCACATGAAACGCAACCACACACTGATGTTTCTCTCCCTTTCTTTCTCCCTCCCTTCCACTCTCTCTAAAAATAAATAAATAAAATTTAAAAAATAACCTCAACATATTGTGAATATTACTTCCCCATAGAATACAGATTGGGAAGACTAATATAACACAATGCCATCAACTGAAATTGACCAGGTATAATAAGAAAGGATGAGATTTGAAGTCATAAGGCAGTAAAGGAAAGCTAGAACCACCAAGTCAATGCTCTTTCCATTATGCGGCTATAAAATGGTTTAAGGATTAGAGTCAGCCACCTGCTGTGACTCATCAGCTTCCCCTCCAAGGTCACAAGGAGATCTTCGCTGAAAATCCCTAAGGACCAGATAATTACAGAATCTTTTAAGAAACATATCCAGATCTCAATATTGTAAAAGTCATTTTTACCCCAAAAGAACAAAGAAAGAAGCACGTAGTTTTTAAAGACTATAACACATCTCTCAAATGCTTTAAATCACTGGAAAGGAGGAGGAGGAGAAGAAGCAGGAGGAGGAGAGGGAAAAAACATACCATTGTTTGGTTTATAAACATAGCTGGAGAATTCTGGCACATTAGCAGGGCACTTGTAAATGTTCATATTTCCAGTGGTTGCACCAGGACACATCCGGCTTAAATCAAAGTCATCGATATAGGCCTGCAGAGCCTGCGACGCAGAACTGTACAGTTTATCCTTGTACTGAAAAGAGCCATCGGAGTTAGAGGAATGACCACCACTCAGGCTGCAGCTTGCTAGCAAAGAAGACACTGAAGATTCCCGAGAACACACTCTGTGTTTTGTATTTGATTTTGCCATGCCTTCCTTCCTCAAAATGGATTATTTCTGTTTATTTCTCTTAGAAATAACTGTAATACAAAAACAAAAGATTAAGGTTCAAAGTAAAAGGAAAAGCAGCCATTGCAAAGAAACTACTAAATATGTAAACTTTTTATAATTTTCTTTTAAGAATAAAATCCATCATCTATAAATCCTTTTTAGGCAATACACATTATAATTTCTATTATTTTAGTTACTATGAACTCCTTCATCATTTATTTAGAAAACATTTATTAAGTACCTACTATGTGCCTAGAATTAGACATACTAAAATTATCTGAGAATATGCATGAAAAGTTCCAAAGACAGAGTACTCACTTTTTAATTCCTAAAAACTACTGAAGTACATAGTCTTTTCTTATGTTGATATAGTTTATGACATCATAATACCTAACATTCCCCTATATGGATTTTTCAATTCATAAGCCTACCACCATGTACTGCAGATAGTAAATGCTCAATAATTTTTTAAATTCTATTTCTTTAATTGATTTTAGAGAGAGAGATATCAATTTGTTGTTCCACTTACTTATGCATTCATTGGTTGATTGTTGTATGTGCCCTGACTGGGGATAGAACCTATGATCCTGGCATATCAGGATAACTCTCTAATCAACCTAGCTACCCAAACAAGGCTTGCTCAATAAATTTTTAAAGGCATCAAATAAGGTATGAGAAATAAGAAGGAACAGGGAAGAATGTTATAAATGCCAATATGTAACTTTATCCAACCTCTTCACCTGAAAAGAGTTGAGAGAACAAAATATAAAGAAATAAACTACAAGTCATATCATAAGATGAACATGCAAAATGCTCTTTTCCTAAAATAATATTGTTAATAATAACTTCCTGACCTTCATTTTGGCACTATATTTTATTCTTAAATACCTTCAGCCCACCTCTCTTTTATAGGAGACTTAAATAATTAGAAAACTGACAATGTATTCATCTTGTTTTTCCATTAGTAAAATTGAGGGAATTCCTATCTACCTTAGTATAGCAATAATAGGATCTATATTTGAAAACCCAAAAAGTAATAGAATGAATAGGCACTCTGTTCTTTTGATATATTACATTCTTTTAAAATTAAATCAATGGATTTTCTGTACTAAAAATACGATTAACATCTAGGACTTAACATGTTTAACTTTTGGCTTTATTTTGGAATATTTAAGTTGCACCAACTTTAATGCAATCTTAACTCTCAAAATTGACTTTATAATACTGCAAGTTTTACATTCAAGAAAAAAAAGACAATAAAGTGTCATCTTGCCTCTCAGCCTAACCAATATGTAACTGCCTTTGCAAGAGAGCCGAGAGCAGTGAGTGGACGCAGCCACAGAACATAAGATCATGTTTAGCTTCTGTGATTTCCCTGAGTGCTGTGATACTGGTGTACCAAGAAAGAATGGCTAGACTATCATTCATGGTGGCCAAGACACGGAAACAACCTAAGTGACCTCCTTCAGTGGATGACTGGATACAGAAGATGTGGTATATATGTGCAATGGAATACTACTGAGCCATAAGAAAGGATAAAATATTGCCATTTGTGACAACATGGCTGAATCTCTGGAGTATCGTGCTAAGTGAAATAAGTCAGAAAAGGAAAAGAACTACATGATTTCACTCACACGTGAGTGAGTGACAGAAAGCAACAAAACAAACTCATAGACAAAGACAACTGTATGGTGGATTCCACAGGGGAAGGGGTGAGGGGGTGGTAAAAGGTAAAGGGGGTCAAATACATGACAGAAGGAGACTAGACTTTAGATGGGGAGCACAGAAAACAATATAGATAATTACAGAACTGTGCACCTGAAACATACATGTTATTAACCAATGTTACCCCAATAAATTCATTAATATATATATTTTTTAAAATGGCTAAACTACGTCAGCTTTGCTCTTTATTCTACTCACCAATGATGTTTAAATTTTCTGAAACAAATACTGCTTGGATATTAAGCTTGACCAAACATTTTCTCCCTTATTCCAACACAGTACATGTAGGTTACTGGTTTTAATTTTACAAAACCTCAAAAACAAAACAAAACCCTACAAGGCAAAGTTGATGGGTCATAGTTCTCAGTAGGTGGGTAATAACCTTTATTTTAATTCACAGGAGGCAAAACAAAAATAAAAACAAAAAATCCACAATTGAACTTTTACTGTGTAGAGTCTCCAAAAGTACACAAAAGTACAAAACTAAAATAAAATAAGCCCCTATGCAGCTATCATCCTTCTTCAATTACCAACATACCCACACATTTTACAATGTCCACCCACTTCTCCTGCAGGATTCGGAAACAAATCCCAAATATCTTACCATTTCTTCCATACACACTCGTCCATAGCTGCACAAGGAAATCCATCATTCCGAACAAAATGTGAAACGAGTGGCAAGAAATTTCAACTACCTTTGATTCAAAAACATAATATTCCATGTTAAACAACCAATGGGAATAGCTCAGAAGAAATTAACAGATCTTAGAAACAACAGCTCTTGGGGGAGGGGGGTATAGAGAACTAAATGGTAATAGAAAAAAATAATAAAGAAAAAAGAGAGATGACAGCTCTGTGATTTATATGATGAAACCGAACATGTGTTCATAGCCTACAGCAAAAAGAATAAATCTAGAAAGCCAGCACTGTCGGCGCCCTCACACCAAAGCATCCTGTCCCCTCTGGGCGTTAAATTCAAACCCGCCCGGTAATCTAGGAAACGCCCTCCCTTCGGGACCCCAGCGATCACAGGCACAGGGTCCTCGGAAACTTCGGGGCCTTCCGACAGTTAGCGCCGGGGGTGCGGATTGAGTTCCTCGAAAAGACAGTCCCAAACGCCTAAGCCCCCGACCCCCACCCCCGGTTCGGTCAACGCCTCCAGTCCCCTCCGCCCAGTTCCACCACCCTCCCCCGCCCAAGGGCCCTCCCCCTAAAGTTGTCCCCTTCCCGCAAGGACACCCTCCTTCCCGCAGGAGACGTCCTCCCCTTCGCTCCCGCCACCTTCCTTCAGCCCTTCCCTCCGGCTGTCAAAGGATGGGACGTCCCTCAAAAACGCACCCCCTTTTCGGGTGGAACTCGCAGAGGAAGATCCACAAAGAAATAAAAAAGCACACTTCCACACTCGCAGCCGAAAGCCCAGACCCGTCTCCGGAGCGCAGACGCGACACAGCGATCCCGATGCGAACAGAGCCGCGCCAGAACCGCTCGATCGCAGCATCCTCGGCCGTCCCCGCGGAGCGCGACGCCCGCGCAGGCTTTCAAACTGACCCGACGGGGCTCGGGATCGCCGTGCGCGTGCGCAGTGCTCGGGCGCCGGAGGGGGACCGCGGGAGACCCGAGCAGGACCGGGGCGGGGAGCCGGAGGGCAGGGGACGCCGCGGGGCCTGAGGTCGCGCTGCCTGCCGGGAAGTGTAGTTTCTCCCTCCACATCTCTCCGGGAGGGGGCGGGAGTTCTGGACTGCGTGGTCCACGAGTCACTGCCACTCCGCGCTCGTGACAGGCTGAGCCTGCTGCGTCCGGCTCCCGGAGCCGAGTGAGGGCACCCGGTGGGGACACTCGGGCGCTTGCGTCTGACGTTTCGGTCCCCGGGACTCAGCTCCACCTCCCCGAGGGAGCTCGGCTCCCGCTTTCGGAGCACCCGGCTCCCAGGGTAAGGTACCACCTCGGCCGGGGCAGATCCCGAGACCACTGCCTTCCTTCCCTCCCTCCTCAGTGCCCTCCGCATTTATTTACCCCCAGCCCGGCCGGCCCTCCTGCGCTCCCAGGCAGCCCCTCACACTCAGAGCCGACGCGGGCTGGGATTTAACAAACTCCTTGGGGGACCTTGACCCCCAGGCAGTATGGCAGTGACCCAGCACGGACTGGGGACCCAGTCGGGCAGTGACCCAGCGCGGGATGAACACCTGCAGAAAGAGACTTCCAGTAGGTACATTCAGAAACCAGAGATGACTGATTCATTGCATGTACATTAATTCAGTGTATATCATCTCACAAAATCCTTACGTTTTAATTTTTGCTAAATGATTTTATATTAACATGTAAAAACTTTATATTGGTCAGATATAAACCTCTCAGTATAAGCATAAACATATGAAGGAAGTCAAAATAAAATTACATTTTATATCTGTACTCCTTAAGTGTTCTCTGGGGAACTAGAGAACTAAAAGAAAGTCACATTTTTTTTTTTTCATTAATGGACAGGACAATTGGTGCAGATGATGACATATGAATGTATGGTCAAAACTTTATTTTCACAGCAGGAGAGAACAAAACAAACAAGGGAAGGATTATTACTCCAAATCGGCCGCTGGCAGGGACTCTGGGTGGGAAGCTACAGAGCCTAAAAGGGGCTTCGCAGGCAGAAAGTCCCCTTCCTGTGTCTTGTCAACTTTCCTCTTCCACTGGGAAGAAACACATGAGACACAATCTGAGATCTGGACATTCCATCGAGGGTGGCAACTCTGCCCACTGTCCTGGAGAAAAGACGTCTTCTCATTCATTGTCTGACGTCTCAGAGAAAGGCACTGACAAAAAAAGGAGTTTTTTGTACCGTCTTCCTTGCAGCCCAGCATTTTGGACAGCCAGAACTTGTGAGCAAGTCATGCGGTAAACTTAGCAAACATACCGATAGTGAAGGGTCTCTCCAGTTAGTGCCGGAAGGGCTTTCTTGAGCGGACAGCCCTAGCACACTCAAACAGACCTCACAGACCGCTACTGGGTGTTCTCAGTCCAGCATTTGAAGCGCTGTAAAAATAGTCTGAACTCCGCACAGCGACGGGTATAACAAAAAGGTCACTCACGTGACATTCGAAGCAGTGGTCTTCATACCCCTAAAAAATGTTGTAAAACTACATCCTAATTGGTCCCCAATTAGACCTGCTCTCTGGGACTCATTCCCTGACTCATTGTTTTCCACAGTTTTTCATGACACTAGCTGAGATGGCCTCCCTTTCCTTCCCCCTTTTCTGTTCTTTCTGGAGAAACGATCCTTGTTTGCAGCTGATTAACTTCTTCAGGCTGCTGTCTACCCCAGAACAGCCCAGGGCAAGGAGACATTTTTATAGCTTCCTCCATCGTTAGCCTGGCAGTTGGTGCCTTTGCTAGCACCTCTCTCTCTCAAACTCTGAGCTCTCTGTAGCTGGTTATGGTCCATTAAGAAGTGGTATCAACAAATGCTTTTCTAGATTTTCTCACGGCCACTTTTGGATCAGGCTCCTGTGGAAGCACACCCTTGACGGCTTTGACTACTTGAAAAGATCTACTCAACACCACCTTAGCTCTCGCAGAAGCTTTATCAGAATGTCTGACAGTCACAATCTCGACGTTGGGCGTGCACTCCTGTCTTACTTTGAGACAGTGCTCTCTGGGTCACTAGCGATAAGCCAGCAGTTTCATTCTCCAGGTTAGCAGCTCTGGCTCTCTAGAATGCCTTTAGCTTCTGCTTGCAACCTAGCCAGAGTTTTTGTTTTTTTGTTTTTGTTTTAAAGCTCAACTCTTTCTTGTGGCACTTCAGCCTATGCAGCTAAAAGCCACCAGGTGGCACTTTCTACATTTTACCTGGCGATATATCCTTGCCCAAAACCAAAGTTCATTAGGTTTGTTTTCTGTTTTCAAGGGTGCGCAGGCAACTGTTTTATCAAATGTTTCATAACAGCTTCTTAATAAAAGTTTCTTTGCCATGATTCCATTGTCTGCTAACAATTTTCTAAACTCCCGACTGCTCAAAAGCTAGTACCATATGTTTTAGGTTTTTGTTGTAGTTCTCTGTTTTCAGGTACCAACTTTTGTAGCAGTTGTCTATTACTGAAATAATGCCACAAAACAACACATGCTTTGGACTCAAAAAGAATATATGATCATCATAAAGTTATCAAGCATTCACTCTCAATATTCAGATCAACTGTCAATTTCTTCCTCTACTTAATAGTCAGTAATTGTTTTCTACATTCAATAGCATTCATAATCATTGATTAATGAATTTTACTTCGAAATAATACTTTAAATTTATACTTTGATGGAATTATTAGGGAAAGCTCATGATATTTTATTTGGTAGAATCTGAAATGCTTACCTCTATTTGAAAGTGAATACCCAAATGCTAATAATAAATCTAAATTAATGCTTTATTTTTTGCTGGATTCATTAACACTATTAGATATGGTGGTAACCTACATAATCACATGATAATTTCATATACAATTTTAGTAATGCTACAAATAACCCTAAACTAGCTGATTATTCAGTTACTTCATGGGCAAATAACTGAATTTGACTGAATATCAAGGCTAAAGCTAAACTTTGGTGTATCCATAAATATTCAGATACTAGGAGTATGTACATCCCAATTCTTTTTACTGTTAAGCTGTTACATCAAAAAAGTTTATAATGAACTAGAACATGATAGTTTGGCTAAATCTAAAAATGGAATGTTCTACTATTAATATCTTTAATTTTTCTATCTCAGTATATCTGTATCCACATTTGTTTACATAAGTCAACTACAGGCTGAATTTTATTACAGTACAAGTTTGTGGTGTGGGACAAAAAGAAATTGCCACTGACACAAATATACTGTAGTGCTCACTTTTTAAAAAATTTAATACATATTTTATATACCTGTACATAGGCAAACGTATATACACACACTGAGTTGACGGATTCCGTGTATTGGCCTGCTTACCTCCATTCTACCTTGCTTCTAATTAGAGAGGACGGAAAACTGAGAAAAACACGCATCCCAGGGGTTGACCGCACCTCGTCTTCTGGCTGCAAATTAGGTTACACCCATTGGCTGAAGTCTTGTGGGAGCTGAAGGCAGAGAGCATTTTTCTTTTTTTGTTGTTCGTTCTTCTGGCTACAAAAGACAAGAAGAAGTGAAGCTTTTTTTTTTCTATGTTCTAGTGTCCACCTGGCGGGTCTGTGTGCCAAGGCCTGTCAGAGATGGGTGCATCAAAGACAGGAGCAGCAGCTTCCCGAGTCCCGGTTCCTGATTACCAGGTGGCAGTTGTGGGTAACTGTTTTCCAGGCTTCTAATGTCAAGAAGCAGTGGCCATGGTGATGGCATATTGAGTCCAGCTTCTTGAATTTGTAATTCCACTGATGGGTTCAAAAGAGACAGCTTATGTGGACTGCTTCTATCTGGTTCCCAGACTGGCTTCTAGAGGCCAAGCCCGGAACCTTCAGCTTCACCATGACTTTGTAAGCTTTTAATTCACTAAATTAAATTTTTTATGCTTAAAATATCTATAGAAGTTCCATTTTCCTGGCCAAAAGAGCATTTGAAAGTTTAGTTTTCTCAAAGGATTTTAACATATTTTAAAAATACTTTATTAGTAATATCTTAATCTTTGGTATATCTGATGTGTCATAAATGCAATTGAGGAAAGGCAGGAAGGATACCCAAAGTCTCACCAGGTTATGAGAACCTCACCTCTATACATCAAAAACAGGACTCTCTGTGTAAACCACAGGGAGACATCATCGTTAACATGAGTCAGCTTCACAGTAGGACAGGGTATCTGTGGAGATTACAGGGAAAAGCAGCGTCAGTGACACTGGGAGGCAACAGGATGGAAGTGCATTCCGCACAGCTGAACAATTTACTTACAAGTGGTGATGGTATGCAAAAGAGAGGACTGTGATAAGAAGACAAAACAATGAAATCTGAGTCTGCAGATGGAAGACGGCACCCTGGGCTCTTGGACTGTAATGGGGATGAGACTGACCCAAAACCTCACAGGACGATTCTCTCAGCAAAGTGGTGAACTACGTGGACAACATAATCCCACTACCAAATAAAAGACAAAACTAATGGGGTGGGATGAGGGGATAGGAGCACCCTCTGGGAATTTCATGCCCACTGTCTGCCCAAATCTAGGGTTTAATTTTCAAAATGAAAAATTAAAATGGTCCCAGCTGTAGGAGGGTGTAGCCAGGAGACTCCCAAAAGGATTTTTAATGGGGTCTAGAACTCAAGGTGTCCAGGAAATATTAGAAAGATATATAAGATGTCCTCATCCCCCTACACACAAGTCTGAACTAGGGGAAGGGACGAATGAGGCAGGGCCATTGGGAGCTGTTTTGCATAGCAACAGCTTTGCAGCTAACCTCTGCATGGTCATTGAACATTATCTATAACCTTTCATTGGTTTCAGAGATATGTTAAATAGCTGTGGCCACGCTTTGAGCCACGGAGAAGGGGGTGACTTCCACCCAGGATGTAACTGGAAGGCAACTCTCCCTGGTTACAGCGCCAGTGTGAGATCTTGGAGATGGTTGGCTCCACATCATGGGGCCATGCCTGCCCAGACCCACTATGGCAGCCCAGTAAAGCTGGAAGGATGTAAGGTAAACCTGGAAGGAGTGCTGGCAAGTGTAGCCAATTGTGGGAGGAGTTGGAAATGGGGCTGCAAAGGAAAACTGGCGCAAGGATTTAAATGCAGACTCGGCAGCCATTGAGAGGAGAACCACGCACTTTTGGTAGAGTGGGGTCCTCTGCAGCCTTGGTGAGGGAGAACCACGTGGCTTTGGCCAGAGTGGGAACTCCCCGCAGCCATGAGATGAATCACCACTTGGCTTTAGCTGGAGATCCTGGCGACACAGCTGATGGTGCTGGGAACTAAGGGAGGCCTACCAGCCGAGCACAGATTACTGGGAAGAACCGAGGGCTGCCTGAGCCACAGACTTCTCTTACAGTACCCCAGGCTGGGCAAAGGGGGGAAGGAAGGACTGTGTGTGTTTGTGGGTGTTTTAAGGGACTTTGGAATTTTGATGAAGACATTAAGTCATTACTCTTAAGTCTGTATAACGAATAAATAACACCTTTCCTTTTTATCAATCTCTAACATGGAGAGCTATAATTCTCTGGTGAAGGGAAAGGTTAACCTAGTACAGGGGGACCCCAAAAGGGGGGTCAATTCAGTAACATTGTGGGACCTTCTTCCCTGGCAGCCAATCAGGGAAAATCATGGGAGACCACGTGTGTAGAAGCTTTAAAGTAATACAACTACTTGTACATGGGCAGTAAAAGCCCACCAAAACTAGCCAGGAAGGATCCACCCTATAAGAATAGAGTCCCTCCAACCCATGAGGTCAATCTCTGCTTGGAGTTGGCTTGCTCCCATGTTCTCTGCTATAAACCCTGGGTGTTCAGTTTAATTCTTTGTCCCAATCACCAAGAACCTGGTTACCTGTGCCTACCTGTGACACAGCCGTCATTCCCCAGAGTGCTGGCAAGAAGCCAGTGCAAATATTCTGGGGAGGGACACATGGTTCCCAGACCTTACAGCAGCCCCACAAACAAAGCCCAGCAAATGGGAGCCCACACTCCAAAATCACAGGACACGTGAGAAAAAAGGCCAGCATGAATAGGTTGCCAGCAGAAATGATCAGATTCTTAGCCCCACACTCTTAAACAAATAAAGGCAAATTCAAGTACAAGGAAATCTTTGTGAGTTCTATCACTACATCTTGAGAGAGATGAGAAAATACTGCGTCCAATAAACAAGAATAGGATGCTATAGAAAGGAACATTTAGAGAAGAAATTACTCTTAAAAGTCTATGACTGAGGCCCTAAAATTGCCCCAGCTCACTTGTCCCAAGTTTCCAGGGTGCATTATTGGGAGAGGAGAGCCAGGGAGCCCAGCAGTCTGTGGACTGAGCAGAGTCTGGAGACACGAAAGGGCTGGAGTTCGAGCGCAGACTGCGGGAGAGAGAGTCTTGTACTGGCCGGTGTAAGGAATTACACAGCTGTGGGGAGGAACCACCTGAAAGGTGCAAACGAAAACTCTCCTGAGCCCACAGAGGACCAGGAATATTTCATGTTACGACAGGTCAAGAGAAAAATACCTCATGAGTCACAGGGCACATAGGTCTTCAGAAGGATTTTTCCTTAGTTGTAAGGTAATATTGTTTCTAGAATACATGCTGCTTTGGTCATATACAATAAAGTAACTTTTTAAAGCTACCAAGAACAACTCATAAATATTTATTAAAAAAACAAAAACAACCATTATCCAACAAGGTAAAACTCACAATGTCTACCATATAATTTAAAAAATCACCAAGCATGTAGTACAGAAAAATATGACCCATAATAAAGAGAAAAACAAATCAATAGAAATACATGCAGAAACAAGCTATAGAGAGACTTTAAAAACAATTCCTATTATTAGTATTTCATATGTACAAGAGAACAGAGAAAAATTGAACATATTAAGTAGAGACACAAAAGATACAAAAACAATACAATTCGGAAATCCAGAGAAATAAAATGTCTGACAGGAAAACTACACTGAATAGAAATAACAGATGAAATATTGTGGAAGACTAATTAGTGAACTTGATGACAAAGCAATTAAAACTAAAGGGAAACAAAGCCCTGGCTGGCGTAGCTCAGTGGATTGAGCGTGGGCTGCACACCAAAGCATTGTGGGTTCGATTCCCAGTCAGGGCACATGCCTGGGTTGCAGGCCACAGTCCCCAGCAACCACACATTGATGTTTCTCTCTCTTTCTCCCTCCCTTCCCTCTCTAAAAATAAATAAATAAAATCTTTAAAAACAATAAAAAATAAATAAAAAGTTGAAAACTAAAGGGAAACAGAGAAGAGTAAAAAAAAATGAGCAGAGCATCAGTGAGCTGTATGTTTAAAACATGATAAAAATAAGCCTGGTAGCTGGATATGATAAAAATACCGCATATCTCCAAAGACAAAAGTGAGTACCTTAAAACAGCCCAGGAGAAATCAATTCTAAATACACAGTGCTAACGACATTAATTTCAGAACGTAAAAACGATTCTACTTTGAAGGATGTCTGAAATGCAAGAAAAAAGGTAAGCCAAAAAAATAAGTGGGCAAACCTAAAGAGTATGTAAAATAATATCCAATTTGTAGATTAAGAACTAGAGGAATTTGACTAGAATTAATATATTTTAACATCCTTGTGTTTGCAAAGAGGGTAAAGATATTTACCATTTTTAGAGGTTAAGTATGTTAAATTTTTACAGGGAATCAAAAGAACAATACTTAGAACATTTAAATTTCAAATCAGTATATGGAAACATAGTAAATAGAAAGCTCAGCCAACCCAAAAAAGAAGACAGAAAGGGGACAAGGATGGGAAAAGCATAGCACAGAGCAAGGCAAAAATAGGTAGCAAAAAGATGGAACAAACACATCCAAGTAGACTTGTCCTCCCACACTTTGCAGGGACAGATACGTGTAAGAGTCCCCCCAGCACAAAACAGACTTTGTAATTCATTGCTGGTTGTGCTACGTAAGAGAAATTTCTAAGCCCCACCCCTCTACCCTCAAACGAGGAAGGAAAAAAAGCTGAAACAAAAGCAGGAAAAGAGCAGGAAGCATCAGGCAAACAGCTTGGGAGGTCGAATTTACCCTAAAGCCAAATGGCCTGCAATTGACCTCTGGAGAGAAAACCTTAGGACAGTGGCAAGGTCAGGCAGCTCAAAGAAAGATTACTACAGACAGACACCGAGACTGGACCAAGAAGGGGCTGCAGAGGTGCCAGTGGACTGGCACTGTGCCTCACTGGAAGCAAATGCAAATCATACTGGGGGGACGCGTCCACAATTTAGGTCCTTTGTCTTCCCACTGTTAGGCTGAGCCACACACTCAAACAAGTTAAAATGAACCACATCAGTATCAGAAAATTTAGATTTACAAAAACTTAAGTTGGTATTGAAATAATCACATAGAATATAAAATATGAATTTTTACAAGGAATATTAGAAAAAGAATCAAATGAAAAATATACTTACTAAAGTTAAAGTCATCAATGTTTTAAATAGATCAGATGTTAATGAAAAGCAAATCAGTAAACAGAGCTGATGAAATTAGCCAAAATGTAGCAGATAAACAAGATAATGGAATGTAGCAGAGATTCAGGGACACGAAGAACAGTAAGAAAGGCCCACCATTTCTGCAGTCCCGAGTCCTAGAACAGTGAAGCAATATTTCCAGGGCTAGTGACTAAGACTTTTATAGAACTAACATGAACTGAAAGATACAGGATGCCAGCATATATCAAGAATAAATAAAAATAAATTCACACTTCTAAACATTATAAATTGGTACAACGCCAAAGAAAAAAAGATCGTTTTATTAAAAGCAGGTAAGATAAATGATAACTAGTCAGGTGCTGATTTCTGGCTGAAATAATTGTAAGGATTATTGGATAATTTAAAAAAATGAATCATCTAAAAAAGTGATAAACTCCTTTTATGGGTTTAACAACCTTATCAGAATACTACATGTAGAAACTTCTATAGTCCTTGATCCGCAGCACTAAGTATCTGCATGGTGAGTAACTTCTGATGTTCTTGCTACAAGTTACTGTTTTTGACAACCTCAAACTCCCTGTTAAAGATCCTTGGTGGTTAGGGGATTTTCAAATTTCAAAAAACCTGAAATGAGGTTCACACTCCTTACCTAGAAGAAAGTACCTTTAGGCTATTCTTTATTCACATTTGTGTACTTTATTTTTGCCTTTAAATTATACACGCAAATATTATAAACAGGACTCCTCCAAACAGTGCTAAGTAATGCGGGGGTGTGTTCTAGAAACATTCTTTATGTCTTACAAATCGTAAGATGTCCACAATCTTATATCTAATATTTGATCTGGCAGTCAAAAGGTGAAGGCAGTAACAATGGGAGAAAAAGGACATCCATCAATTTAGTAACTGTGTATTTGTTGTGTGACATTCTGCAGAAGCATGTAATCCACTGCTTTTAGACCCCACAGACTGGCCAGAAGGAAATGGACTTCTTCCACTATCTAGAACTCGTCTAGATCCACCACCTTGCACTTCGGGTGTCCACCCTTCCCTTAACCTACCTGCATGGAAGGTTCCTTCTCACTCCCTATGACATGTAAATACACTCCCTGCCACGCAATTCATTTACCCAGTAGTTACTGAGTGCCCTCTGTGTGAAAGACATGATGGTAGGTTCTGGGTGTTATAAGAGGTATTAATTGAATATGCATCACTTTGTTGTTGTTTTTTTAATTAACTTAATGGTACACAGTACTTCAAAGCTATCTACATTTTTAATCAGTAAGTTGGTCATAGAACTTATCTGGCTGTTTCTTTTTAAAAAAAGATTTTATTTATTTATTTTTGGAGAGTGGGGAGGGAGAAAGAGAGCTACATGGATCTGCAAGAGAAACATCCATCATTCACTGGCTGCCTCTCACACACCCCCTACTGGGACCTGGCCTGCAACCCGGACATGTGTCCTGACTGGGAATCAAACCTGCCACCTTCTGATTCTCGGGTTGGCACTCAATCCAATGAGCCAAACCAGCCAGGACTATTTGGCTATTTCTTAATGGGCTCAATTTTCACAGGACAAAAAAAGATCTTTGCTGTAGCACAGCAATAATTTGGCCAGTCTACTCTTATATGCTGGTATATATACTTTTCCCCTCAATATATGAGAAATGTACTAATGCTTACCAAAGTATTTTTATTAAAAGCAATATAAAATAGTTTTTAAAATAAGAGGAAGGTAATGTTACACATTACTTCTTCTGTTATAAATTTTTACACTTTGTGCCAGAATTTACTTCCCATAGTTATTCTGGCTTTATTTGGCATATTTTATATTGGATTGCTACATTATTAAATATCTATTAGTGTTTAATTCAGATGAGCTTAACGCCTTTCCCTTGCTTTTTAGACCTTTTTTCCTCAGTATGCCTATTTCTGCACATTGTGGAACTCCGATCCCCTTCTCTTCCAGTCAGCCACCAGCTCTTTTCGTACCTCTTCTGGTAGTTCATAGAAAACTTCAGGGTCAACGTCAGAAGGAAAAGTAACTTTCTCAGCGGAAGAACCTTGCTCTCTATTTTCTGCAAGTCCTTCCTGCTGAGGTGCTGTTGCTGTCGGCGGCCTATGGCTATCTGTAGTGAGGTTTTTGGAGAAAAGTTGCTCACTCTGTAAATTTGGAAATGAATGGAAAATAGATACAACAGTGGGGTTTGTATTTGGAAAGCAGAATCCTTGAGATTCTTTAGGTCCTTGACTCATTCCTTCAACTTTTAATCTACTGTCTAGAGAATGTGAATAATCCTTTTGGCTAGACAGATGACAGGAACTACTGCTTTTTAAGCCTGAGGTTCCTGGTTCACTGGGAGATACAGAGAGCGTCTGTTTGCTATTAGATAAACGATCTCTAGGATTTAATGGACTTTCTTGGATTTGTTTTGTAGAAAAGAAAGATAATATTCCTCTAGAGGCACGTAATGGACTACTCAAACTTCCTTTCCCTTGAACCTTTTCTCTAGATTTTCCAGAAAGGATTTCTTCTTGAATATCTACTGGAAGCTGCTTGAAGACTTCTTGGTCCACACCCTCAGGAAGTGAAAAGAGCGGGAATCCTTTGGGGTCTTCTTTGGAGAAATTTGTAGCATCCAGCAGGGACTTGCCGGTTCTTGTACTTTCACTTCTTCCAGCTGGTGGAAAATTCCCATGTGTTTCTGTGTCTTTGGAAAAATCCTCCACATGAGTATCTTCTGTCTTCTAGAATACAGGACAACAGAATAGTTTAGATATCTAATATCTGTAAGTATTCATGCTGCTAAAGTGTGCCCGTACCTGTTATCTGACGGGTGTGTTTCTCTCCTACTCAGTACCTTCAGTCCGTCCCACCTGTTCCAGACAACTGGCGATGACTGGCTCATCACAGCTAGTCACACTATCGTGTGGGCCTTCGCTCACTACTCTAGGAAGAGGTCTCCTTCCTAAAGAGCACTGAGCCGGAAGGTAGGTATGTACTTAGAGACACGGAAAGGATCTTAATCATGTATCCACACTTCTAATCCTGTGAGTAGAAGAATGGCTTAGAAAAGTAAATGATTAATCCAGGGGTGTCTAAGTATTTAAATACATACACACACACACACACATGCATATAAGTAAATATATATGTACATATATATAGATCAACAAGGACTAGTTTTCTAAAAGTTCCTATTCTAAATTGTTGTCATTTAACAAGAAAAAAAATACTTCTATGGTAAAAATGCAACATCATTATTAAGGTATTACACTTTTTAAAAATTAAATTTAATGGGGTGACACTGGTGAACAAAATTATACAGGTTTCCAGTGCACAGTGCTATGATACGCCGTCTCGACATTGCGCTGTGTGCCCACCACCCAAAGTCAGACCTCCTCCCCTCACCATATAATTGACTCCCTTCACCCTGCACTACCTCTTTTATATGTAAATAGAAGTGTAAAAACACCTTCAATTCTAACTTCTATAATTTTTTATGTAAACTTTTCCATTTCAATTTCCATCTAACTTTAAGCATCATAAAAATGTATACACAGTCAAATATAACTTAGGAAACATCAACACAATAATTTCAAAAATGTAAGAGGAAAAGAGACTCAGGTCATGTATTTATTGAGTATCATACACACACAAGGGACGTGCACTTGTATTTGCACTCTAATACTACTGTAAATTATAGACCTTTAATTCTCATTCTAACAAATTAAAAAGTACAAAGTCAACACCATTTAAAATTTCAGTTAATAAATGAGATAAAATTGGTCAGAAGACAAAGTAATTTGAAGAGAGCACTAATTCATTATTTCAACAACTCTATTCTGTTTTCATTTTAAACTTAAATGTAAATAAAATATTACTAAAATTATATTGACTGATTCAACAATACAAAATAAAGAAAATAATGAAAATGCTTTAGGAGTTCATTGTAGGCATGGAAAATTAAGTAAAAGATGATTATTTTTTTAAAGCACCCCACATTTAGTAAATAGAGGTGTGCCAAAGGGCCACATACAGGGCTTTGTTTTAGTTGTCTGACAATATGACAACTGTAAAGTGAGTAGTCATTTTCTATCAATTTTGCTATTGGAATTCAATTGAATTTCAAAACCGAGTAAATTTAAATAACAAAACACAGAGGGGGTGCTACACAGAAAATCTCTATAATGGTTTTCTTTTAATATCCAGTGATGCTGCCCTTGCCTTCCCGATCACAGCATGATACACACAGGCTAGCGCTGCAGTACACTAGGTATAACATACCTGGAAGTCCTTCCAGAAACACAGCCCAAAAGAAACTCTAAATTGCATCAGTTAAACACAAACAGAAACTGAAATTTAACTACACAAATCCAACAACAGGGTACTTACAAAACTGCGCTTGCCAGCGTGTGACGTTGTTGATAATGACGGTGTTAAATAATAATCGATAGTCCCCTTCTTGGCAGTGTCTACTGCCTTAAGATTGCAGAAGCACACACTTAAAAGGGTCAGATGAAATGGCATCTTTACATTCACCATGTTTCGAAAAAGTTTCATGATTATATCAACCATTGGGGTCATCGCATCGTAACTTCCTAAATAAAATGTTTAAGAAGACAGTATTGATATCTAAATACATTATATAATAATTGGTATAAAGAGCTTAATCTAATTTAAATTAAAATCTTAAATAGATATCATTGGGACATCTTGACAATATACAGACAACTGGGACATCTCAACATCAATGCTAAATGTCAAACGAGGACAAGTTTTCAGAAGATTTGAAATACAGGATATCTGCTTATGGCAGAGGGATGATGTCAGGAAATCTCCCCACTGAACTACAATAAAAGGGAACAAGACTGTCAATAGCAACCATTTGAGCATCTGGAAATGAACCAAAGGCAACTAAAGTGAGAAGCACTGATTTACGAAACACTGCCCGTGCTTAGGGAAGAAAGGAGGAGAGAGCAGCCTGTTCTGGGGTTGTTCACACCTCCCTTTACACAGCTCAGCTGGTGCAGGAGTTCTACCAGGGCGAGGCTGGCTGTGAAAGGCAGCAGGGCTGATGCCAGAAAGGACACGTCTGGTTTGTAGTGGGGGGCAAAAGCTCACACCCAGCAGAGTGACCAGTGAAATGAACAAGGTTGGGAGGAAACAAATGGAGAAACCACACAGCTCTCTAACCTGAGGCCACAGTGGTGGCTGGGGGGAGTGAAAGATCAG
Organism: Tonatia bakeri; assembly: GCA_004024845.1. Taxonomy (NCBI): domain Eukaryota; kingdom Metazoa; phylum Chordata; class Mammalia; order Chiroptera; family Phyllostomidae; genus Tonatia; species Tonatia bakeri. Next base: position 23,468 of record PVIA01005205.1, read on the forward strand.
TGGATCCGCCACAAATTTAACCAGGTGACATGGAAATGAAAACAACCATAGAAAGACTGTGTAAACTGTCCTCATAACCCCAAGTGACTGGGAGGCAGCATGCCCAGGGAGGGAAGGGCAGAGAGGGCCAAGCTCTCCACATACATCCCTGACTAGAACAGAGATGCAAGGGGGCCTAGCAGGAAATAAAAGCCAGGGCAGACCTGAAATGGCCTAAATGTTCAAGTGCTCTCCAACCCAGGCACACATTGGTTGACAGAAGGGAGAAGCCTCCCAGGCATTGGAGCCAGCAGTGGCTAACCACCAAACTAGGCAGATGCTGATATAACCTCCTAGGAAGCTAAAATAAAACATTTAAATTTAAATTTAAAAAGCTGAGCAGAGAAATCAGGACAATACATCATAAGAAAGGGTATATCCTGCAGCTCAAGTCCAGACAAGTTACAAAAAAAAAATTTAAAAGCCTACATGAAAAACACCCAGAATTGCTGCATACATTACCTAAAATACCCAGTTTTCAACAAAACACTACAAAATATGCAAAAAGAGTGCGATTGATCCGGGGAGAAAAAGCAGTCAACAGAAAGTAACTTTGAGTCGGATTTAGCAAAGACTTCAAAGTTGCCGTTATGCATATATTCAAATAACTAAAGAAAACTATTTTAAAGAATTAAAATATAACTGCCAAAAGGGGAATCTCAATTAAAAAAAAAAAAGAATCGCACAAACAAAGGAAATTCTAGAGTTAAAGCGTACAGTAATCAAAATAAACAAAACCACTAGATGGGCAACGGCGGTTCTGAGATAACAGATTAATCAGAACTTGACAACTGAATGGAAATTATCTGATCTGAAAAGAGAAAAAAATCTCAAGAAATATGCATAGAACTCACATACCTGTAGGTCATTTTCAAGTATACTGACATACGTTTAATGAGAGTCCCAAAAGGAGAGGGAAAAGAGGAGGAATACTTAAAGAAGAGTCAAAAACTGCACAAATTTCATCAAAATATTATTCTACAGAATCAAAGAGCTCAATAAATCCCAAGTAGGATAAACACAAAGAGATTCCACACTCAGACAGGTCATAGTCGAACTGCTGACACAGAGACAACTAACTCATCACATAAAGGAGACAGAATACAACCACACCTACTAACACATTATTGCCTTTCAGCTCCAAATTCACCCTTCAGTATGTGCTCAGTGTTAACGGGTTGGACTCTAAATTTTTTTACATTGAACATGTTAAGCTTTGTCAGTAGAGAGCACTGGAGGACCATTAAAGAAGAAAATGGGCATCTCTTCCTGGTTCCAATGTACTGTTATTATCTACTTTTTCTTGCTCCTGTACATTGTCTGTTTGCAGTATGTATGTGTGGTGCACTCAGTCCCTTAGCAACCTCAAGCCCTAACCCAAGCCTAGTGACCATGTTACCATGGCACCAACAATTCAAACACTGCACACACCAGGCCAGTGCTGTACAGAGCCCCAGCTCCTTCTGCACACCCACCTAACAGCCTTGACCTGCCTATGTTCTGAAGGGTTGTTTCCTCCACCTCTTCCTATGCAGGCACCATACCCTCCGACTTTGTGCTAGCAGATTCCTTCAGCACAGCCACCACCAGCTTCCCTTTGCCTGCATCCTGGAGGGCTGCTGACAGATGCATTCCCCACATAAACACTGCATACCCCAGCTCAAGCACTGCCCTGCCAGTGAGCCAGCACTCAACATTCAACTCCTCCTGTGTGCCCACCCACTGGCCTCAGCTCATCTGCAAATCAGTGTGGGTGGTTCTCTCTCTGCCCAATAACTATGGATCTCTGGGCCAGGCAACTCAAAGGATTTTTCCACCATCCAGTGTTCTGCAGCCACACCTTCTCTTTGAGAGGTAGGAGAACTCCCCTTTCCAAGTCTGTCCTTCCTTGGGTCCTTCTCCTCAGCCCTTAACACATCATCTTAGAGTTCTCTTGATACCTTTAGAGTCAATCCCCAATCTCAGTTTAATAATTCTGTGAAACTTTCCCACTCTAAATTTTTTGTGGTTTATTCTCTCCTGAGTGGTAGGAAACTGATAAAACCATTAAGAGCTGACTCCTTGTCATACATTTTATTACCAGGCAATAAAATTTGGCTCAATAAATTTGCAGGATTGAAATTGCTCAAAGTATATTCTCTGGTAAACATGAAATTCAAGTAGAAATCAATATAACAGAAAGAAATATGGGAAATCATCAAATATTTGGAAATTATGGAACAAGTTTCTACATTAATTTAGGGGTCAAAAAAAGGAATCAGAGGGATATGAAACTATTTTGACCTTAATGGAATAGAAACACACAAAATTTATGGAATACAGCTAAAGCACTGCTTAAAAGGAAATGTATGACATTCAGTTTGAATTATTAGAAAAGAAGGTAAGTATAAAATAAATAATGTAAGCCTCTATCTTAAGAAACAAGGGGGAAACGACAAATTAAACCTAAAGCAAGCAGGAAGAAAAAATAACAAAGATCAGAGCAGAAACAAATAAAACAGAAAGTATAAAAACACAACAGAGAAAACAATGACAATGAAAGTTGGATTTTAAAAAAGATCAAAACAAGTTAACAAATCTTTGCTAGAATGACAAAGGAAAAAAGAGAACCCACAAACTACCACAATAGGAATGACAGCAGAATATCACTACAGACCTTACAAAACTGGAAGAATGATTAAGGATATTAACTTCATGACAACAAATGAGACAATTTGGATGAAATGCATATATTTCTAAAAGATACAAATTACTAAAACAGACTCAAAATAAATAGAAAATCTGAATAAGCTTTTAACAAATAGAGAAATCAAATTCCTAAATTAAAATCTTTCTACAAACAAAAGCCCAGGACCATGAATAGCCAAAACGACTATTTAAGTTCAAAAGTTACAACAAAGTATCAAGACACGGGAGAACTGGTATGAGAATAAACATATAGATCACAGAATATGAACATCAAGAAATAAACTTTTACATTTATGGCCAGTTTTTGACAAAAGGCGCAATATACAATTCAATGGGAAAAGAATAGTCTTTTCAATAAATTTTGGTGGAACAAATGGATACCCCATGCAAAAGAAAGAACTAAGACCTTTATTACCTTACACCATACAAAAAAAATCACTCAAAGTGGATCTAAGTTTAAAGCTTAAAATTTGAAAATCTCTAAAAAATATAAACATAGGAACAAATATCTATGACCTTTGAATTAGGCAAAGAATCTTTAGATATAACACCAAAAGCACTATCCATGAAAGAAAACACAAACACCATGAAATACCACTATGCGGCCACAAGAATGGCTGTCATAAAAGAAACTGGCAACACTAAATGTCAGTGACAATGTGAAAAACTGGAATGTTCCTACATGGTCAGTGAGAATGTAAATTGTTACACCCACTTTGGAAAAAATGTGGCACTGTCTTAGAGTTCAAATTAACATACAGCCCAGCAGTTCCACTTCTCGCAACCGACGCAAGATAAACAAAGACATGTATCCGCCCAATGACTTGCCAGAATCATTTTTTCATAACAGCTGAAAAAATGGAAACAATCTAAAGGTTCATTCAAAAGTTATCTTACGCCATATAATTATCATAGTTTGTTTTCTCTGAACTTGGGAAACTTTCTTAACTGAGTCTCTACTTTTATAATCTATTAAAAAACAAAGTTTTCTAGTAAAAATTTCTGATAGAATAAAGGGATTTAATAGCTCACTAACTCCTTATGAAGACCTTCCATCTACAGAGCCAATTTCTAATTCAAAGTTTCCTTTTATAAGAGCGCAACCTGCCAATTAAATTATTAGGAAAAGCCCACACCTGCCCCTAACTTCTGCATCACGTGGGACGGAACAGGGCACTGGCGGCTCTCTCGGTTACAGTGCTTCTCAGATGAACACCGGCGGATTGTTAATCTCACTGTATGTGGCTTCCTTCCATCTCGGCATACTCTAAAATTAGAGAAAGGAGAAATAAGCAATTTGAAAAAATATTACCTAAAGATTTTTAAAAATTGTGTAATAAACTTAATGGATCTAAAGGTGCCAGATTTAGTAATTACAACATTATAAGTACGGTTGATAACTACACAGTATGCAATAAAGGTCCCTGAAGAGCCCAAACAGATTTTGCAAACTCTACACACTGAAGAGCTGAAATTGTAAGTGCGAGGTTCCCAGGCCCCACTCAGAAATGGGTGCTAATCAGAAAAATAACAGAAATAAAACATAATTACAACAAGCCATCTTATTATCAAAGTCCAAAATGTAACTAAAGGCAAAATATTAAAATCAGCAAGAAGTTAAAGAAACTGAGAGAATTGCATACTAACAGAAGCAAATATATGAAAAGTAATAGGTTTTTCCCACATTTTTTTAAATGCACGATTACAGGAAGAAAAAAAATAATGAGATTAGTTTTGTCAAAGAGCGCTCCCCAAGTAGATCCAAGAGAGCCAGTAATAATAGCATCGCTATGTGGCATACTAGAGCAAGAACTGGAAAGATCAATTATATATTATATTTAGGAAGATGAGTGCATACACATGCATCTTATAAAGTATTCCAACCAAATGGTCTTGGTTTTGGGGTTGAAAAAAAATGTTTAATGCTATAGAAAATTCACTTTTTTAAAAAAGATTTTATTTATTTATTTTTAGAGAGGGAAGGGAAGGAGAGAGAGAGAGACATCAATGTGCAGTTGCTGGGGGACATGGCCTGCAACCTAGGCATGTGCCCTGACTGGAAATCGAACCTGCGATGCCTGGTTCGCAGCCCGCGCTCAATCCACTGAGCTACACCCGCCAGGGCAAAAAATTCACTTTAATAGTGGAAATTTAATAAGAGAAAATAGGGATATATATATATCCTTATATATATGGCAATGCATTAAAATCACAAATACAGAATACAAATATTGTACATTGTTGAACATGCTGAAATTGAAGGTTTCTATTGGAATAGATTTTTGTAGTAAATTATTTTTTCTGCCCTGGCTGTTGTGGCTCAGTGGATTGAGTGTGGGCCTGCGAACAAAAGGGTCACCAGTTCAATTCCCAGTCAGGGTCCATGCCGGGATGCAGGCCAGGTCCCTAGTAGGGGGCATGGGAGAGGCGACCACACATTGATGTTTCTCTCCCTCTCTTTCTCCTTCCCTTCCCCTCTCTCCAAAAATAAATAAAGTCTTTAAAAATTTATTTATTTTTTCTTTCATTGCTTTATCATAAAATTTCTTGATTGCTGCTTTAAAAACAAAAAACATCTTAAATAGTTGCTGTAAATATGTTACTAGTTTAAATATCTCCCAGGTAAGCTTGTTCTTTTAAGTCATTGTGCAATTCAAAGACAATGATTTGGTTCCTGTAACTAATTAAGACATACTAGAAAAAGATTATATTCTAAGCCATCTTAAACTATTGCCTATAAATTGGATTAAAAATTAAATGATTTAATACCTGTCACATTCCTACAGAGTCATCATTTACTCTACAAGGTGAATGCATTCACACATGATACTTTTTTTGCCAGTCACTTACACAGTATTACACTTCGGTCCCTGACATAGGGGATATGATATAGAAGAGGGAATGGCAAGCCGAGATAAGGATAAATGGTTAATAGTTGGAATTTCATAGGTTTAGAGCGCCTAGTCTCATTCCTGGGTTGATTCTTAAATAAGAGAACCTATAAAATTCACAATTCTTGTGTTTTTCCTATGTGCAGAACTATTTCCCATGCTCGGGCTTTTCATAGTAGTCTTCTGCTTTGTTGGAGCAAAGCAGATGAGCCAGTTTCACCAGCACCTCACGGGCCCACCCTAAGCCATATGCCGGGAGCTGGGTCGCGGTCAGCCCCAGTCCCATGCAGCAAGACGATGAGCTGTGTGGCTTCGCTCCAGACATGAGAACCACACCGCAGGTGACAGCCAAGTTGTAGGAACTTCACTGCATCCCTTTTCTCAAGCCCAGAGCCATCCAAAACCCTACTCTCTCGTCAGCTGGCCGCCGGGACATCACCACAGAAGCACAACTACACAAAACTGTCCGGTCCCACACACCCCATTCTGAGAAATCAGAGACATGAGAGGAGGGGACAGTACTCTTCTGCAGCGTGTTGAGGACAGACATATGACGGCAAAGGGGCATCAGAAAGGTACATGTCTTGTTCCGTGTATGCTAGGCTATCTGTGTGCTATGCACGGCCCCAGTGACACTCCTCATGCACTTACAGACCAGCAACCCTCTGCACACCCATAGTCACTCTCACTGCCCACACACAGCCCCAGTGAGCTACTCTTGTCTGACTCTATTTTCTTTCACGTAGTATAAGGCAAAGGAGGTATAAGTGTTCTTCTGCTTTCTCCCTTGCTGTTGCTCTTAATAACTACTTACCCTCAACCATTACAAATTTATAGGTGCTGGGATTCCAGAGATGTCTGTAAACCCTGTTAGGTAATTGTCAGCAGCTTAAGATTCGTAATATAACAATAATGTGACTAAAAATCAATTGAACTAGATGGGTTAAATTTAGTTAAGAGCATCTACTACTTTTGTAATAGTTTACAATGCAGAGAAAGTCAGTGATAAATGATCTATCTTTACACTGTTTAGTCTTCGGTTAGCCTGTAAGTTCCAAGACAGGACATTAAGTATTCTCTCCACATACTACATACAGAAAATACAGGATGTGGCAAAATGGAAAATCACCTGTGCAAAAGACTAGCAAGTAGTTCTTCAATCTTACTTTTAACTTCGACTTCCGACGAACATTTTTTAAATGAATCTTCTTCACTAAAGGACTACCAAAGAAGCACAAATAAGGATAATTGTAAACCACATAAGCACATCCAGTTCTCAGTGCCATTTAGTTCACTTTTGTATTATCTCTTTTTATCTGCAAGTCATGGTGCTCCACTAGAAAGTGCGCTGGAAGGCAAGAGAATTACAAAGGTCCGGCAGCAACTCCAAGATTCCTGTATGGTTACCGCAAGGCTCTTAATCTCCTGAAACTTGAATTTAACCTTGGACCAGTTATTTAACCTTTCTAAAGTACGGTATCCTCATCTTAAAGCAAAGAACGGGAGCGCGAGGAAGAGAGGGGAAAGGTATGAACAGACAGTAGAACTACCCGCCTCAGAGGTGTGAACATTACGTGGGCTGACGTGAAGGGCTTAGTAAAGCCCCCGCCACACGGAGAGAGAGCCGGCCAGTGCGAACCGGAGGGTCATGCCTTCCTCCATTTCCTAAACCATCACACTCCTCTAAACACAAGACTTACTAGAAAATGTAAATATTTTGCTTCATATATGTAATATAGGCTATTTAATCAAAGTGGCTAATTTTAGATTTAAATACCAATCTTAGATTCAATTTAAGAATATTTATTAATCTATAATACACCGGCTGGGTAGCTCAGTTGGTTAGTGTTGTCCTGATACAACAAGGTTGAGGGTTCGATTCCTAATCAGGGCACATACAAGAATCAACCAATGAATGCATACATAAGTGGAACAACAAATCGATGTCTCTTTTCCTTCCACCCCTCTCTAAATCAATCAATTGTAAAAAATCTATTATAATAAATTAGCCTCCTCATAGGAAAGGGATCATGTACTAACTAATAAGTAAACTACAATAGTAAAAACATAGCAATAAACCAGAAATCTTCATCTGAAATAATGTGACAACCAGTACTCAATTAAAATATCATTATCATGCACCTGCGGTAGTCCTGATGGTGTTACAGGAGAGTTATCCTCTCCGAAACTGAGCTTCTGGATACGCTGAGCAACTGAAATTCCTAATTCCTTTTCTAGCACTTTGGATGGAAAGGTTTGGAGATCACGCACACTGCTGACACCCAGGGCTTCAAGGCGTTTGGCAGTTTTATAGCCAATACCTAAACAAAAAGAAATGCATAGCGTGTTACCAAAGCTTTTTTCCTTAAAATAAAACTAATGAAAATATTATAAATGCTGCATCAATCACATCTTTAAATCCCGTAATTAATATTTTGCTAAGATCAATTTCATTACAGATGACATGGCTGTTCCGCTCGGCCCCGGCGAGTTGCATGAACCACCCTGAAAACCCAACAGCCCTAATGTACCTGATACGACATGATGAACACAGAGACAACCCATGGATTCTGTCTTGACAAACTCTTACCACCTGTTACACGCCACCATGGAAGTACTCAAGAATCACGCTGATTATTCATGGGGCGTCCGACCCGCGGCCCACAGGCCACACGCAGCCCAGGATGGCTGTGGATGCGGCCCACCACAAAATCATAAATTTACTTGAAACATTTTTTTGCTCACCAGATATCACTAGTGTTTGTGTATTTAATGTGTGGCCCAAGTCAGCTCTTCTTTTTCCAGTGTGGCCCAGAGATGCCAAAAGGTTGGACACCCAAAGAAAGACTGTCACTAGAGCAATTAAAATTAATTAGCATGCACTTAGTAGTTGACCTACCTGATTTTTATACACAACACCACACATTTATCTGTAAGTCATATCTGGCAATCTTTACCACCTGAATACAACTAAGAACCAGAAAGAAAACCAACAAAAAAAATTCTTATTAGCAAAACTCCTATCATAAAGATTTTTGCAGGAAAACTCAGTTATATTTTATCACAGAAAAAAAGCTCAGGCAATGTAGTGTCCTTTTACTCCTCTCATGTTTTAAAAATTAATTCTACTATTATCTAATTTCCTTGAATAGTAAAAGTAAATCAAAGGCAATGAATGTATAGGGGAAATTATTACAGTGGAGTGACAGATATTTTCACAGCTGAAATAAAAGAAGGCTAGCAAGTTGGCAACAAGGAAGAAAAGGCCTGTAAAAAAAAACAAGAATTAAAAAAGCAAAGCCAAGTAATAGTGTTATGTAAGAGTTTATAGTCCTCGATGTATCACAATCTGACAGAGTAATTATGCTTCAGAGCACAAACTCAGGTTCATCCAAGAGGTTACAGCTGCACTACTTTAAGGAAGGCTAGGGAGTAACACAGTTTGGAATCACATAAACATGTGTTAAAAGTGTGAAGTTACAATATCTGCAGGTTAAGTTTCGGTTGTCTTAAAAATTCACTTCCATAGAATTCTATATAACATCTTTATCCTCAGCAATGCCATGGAAATGAAGTTTAACATATCCATTATTGATGGCCTACAAAAGCATAAGTATTTGATCTTCAATGATACAAATTTGACCAGAATAGATCACTGAACCCTTCAAAAAAAAATCAGTTTCCTCATCTTTAAAATAAAAGCTTTGTCTAAATGCTTTGGAAGGTCTCTTATAGCCCTAATATTTTATATATAATCCCAAAATAGAGTTATATACCACAATAAAAGACAACAATCCCCTTTAGATGCAATGTACAGTATAAGAGTATAAACCAGAGACTGGAAATAATTGACTACATGAGTATGTTGCCAGGTTATAATTTCTATGGTCACATTCAAACTCTACAAAAGTAGGTGAGACTAGAAAAGAACTCTGCATATTTCCTAGTACAGATTCCCTCCAGAAAACAGATTTTTTTTGTTTTCTCCAAGAACCAAGTACACAGGCTCTAAAAGTTAACTACATGTCAGGCAGTGAATGACAAATGCCATATTATCTCACCTATAAGTGGAACCTGTAAGTGGAACCAAAACAAACAAGCAAGCAAAATATAACCAGAGACATTGAAATAAAGAACAAACTGACAGTAACCAGAGGGGAGGTGGGAGAGGATAATGGGGGGAAAAGGGGAAGGGACATCAAGGAACTTGTACAACGGACACACGGACAAAATAGGATCGAGGGTGGGAGGTGGGGGGGGTGGGGTGCAGGGGAGCGGAGAGAGGAAAATGGAGACAACTGTACGTGAACAACAATTTAAAAAGAGAGAGAAAAGAATTAATTGCATGCATGTATTATTTTTAAATTAAAGAAAAACAATAAAATATATACCTTTCAAATGTATTTGTCTTACCAGGCATTTCTTTTATGTGTTTCAGACTACGAATGAGGTCTTGAGAACTTTCAGGCAATAAGACTGTTTGTTGATTTGGTTTAAAGACGCCAGAAACTAACTTTGCCAGTAACTTATTGGAAGCCACTCCAGCACAGCCAGTGAGCCCCAGCCGGTCACGCATGGCTTCCCGCATCTCTGCTGCCACCTGAGACCCGACAAGCAGTCTCCTGTGCAAGACGTCATGCAGGTTTATAGCTACGAAAACAGCCAATGTTGTCAAAAGTCACCACAAAAATTTTTCATTTCCTCCTTTACAAATGACTTTTAAAAGGGTACAGGATTTATCTAACCTATATTTAACAGCCCCCACCACCACCCCCCACCACACTGTCACCCACTTAACTAATCTGCTTTGTTTCTCACAGCGGTTCTGTAAAGTAAGTAATACAGGGAGTGAACTCCAAGGGCCTGTGACAGAGAACGCACAGGAGTGCTAACTGATGAATGGGTTATGAAAATTGACCTCTCATAAAAAACTCCTACTGACATTAGTAAAACTCTCTTTCACGTTACCTGTAAGCAAGCATAAAGCACTGCATTAATAAGAAAGCCAACCTTGCAGCTTTAAAGATCTGAATCTAAACTTTATGCACTAGATGTATAAAAACAATTTTAGATCTGTACATATTTAGGAGCTCTTTTATCAAAAGTGTAGGTAAATTATCTGGAAACAACTTTTAGAAGGTGTGAAAATGTTACCACAGTTATATGAGACAATCCTTACCCTCAGGAGTATTTACAAATCAAGTGTTGTATCTGCAATTTACTTTCCCACGGCTCATCAATCAGTCAGCCAACCAACAAGAGCAAGATAAAGCACATGTGGGCAAATGGTAACAGGATATCAACCAGGAGGGTATAATGAGTGTTCTCATTGTATTATCCCATCAATTTTTCTGTATGTTTAAAAAACTTTAACAAAATTGTGAGTCAGTGTAAGAATTCATAAAAAATTAGACATTTTCTTTTTAGGATATAAGAGCTGGCTCTCTGTACTACATTCTAAGCAGTAAAGCCTGAATTTGCTATAAGAATTACACAGAAATATATTTGGAACAGTGTTGCTTTTCAGCCTTTGTGAGTACAAGAAACCACAGGTACAAAGGCTAAGAAAAACGCCATGTCTTCTTCTAGAAGAGAACTGTAGCTTTCGCCCTTTTCTTTAACATCAGGGAAGTGGAGAACTAGATGGGGACTGGTCTCCAGCTCTCCAAAAAGGGATTAAGAGGAAGCACACGCAGAGACCTAGAAGCCAGGTGGTCTTCCCTCTGGTGTAACATGCAAGTCACCAGCGGAGTCATAGGATCTCTCCAAGTCTAATCAGACAGGCACTGGAGCTTATTTTCAAATGCGATCATCCCCCTGGAAGTACCAGCAGCCACTTATACTTTAATACATGAAGGAGATGAACCATTCTGCTGTCGTGCTGAGAGCTGGCAAAGATGATCTGAACGAATTACATGGGAACTGGCAAAAGACGGCAGCGAGGCCAGGTCAGGCTCCCAGAAGGGCCAGCTGGGGAAGTCAGGGGCGACAAAATGGTCTCCGTGCTCTGGGGGAACAAAAGCAAGAGGCAACAAAGGCAAATTTCACCTGCCTCAAAGTTTTGCTTAAAGACAGCTTGAAGAGAATCAAAAATTATTCTAAAAAGCCTATTATCAAGCCAGCTCCTCTAACGTAAGGCTGACCTAAAGAGGTATGACACTCCAAAATGGCAAGGCCCGGACCGTGTCGGAGAAGTGGGAAGTGTGCAGAGCACCGAGCTACAGGAGCAACACACGTTTCAGTCGCCCGCACAGATGCCTGACAGATGACTGCACCTCCAACAAAAGCCGTAACGTGTCCAAAGTCGGTTTCTGGAACACACTGAGCATTAAGACACGTGCGTGCTTTAAAACGACTGAACGGAGTAAGTCAGATCCACTCACACTGATCGTTGTACACGTGACCCGACACAGTCCGTGCTGCAGGTTCATCGCTTTGAAGCTGCTGTAGTCTCTTCTCAACCACTTCTGTTATATCCACAAAATTTTCATCAAATCCAAGCCTCTCAACAACTGGACTGAATTCTTCCAACAAGTCTAAATTTACAGAATATTGAAGCACAGATGTAACTGAAGTCACAACTAGAATACATTTAACTTTTATGCTTACGTCAAACAGGTTACTGAAGGTTTGACATATAGCCATAGTTCCACAACATATTTAATAAAGCCCTTGGTTAACTGTGATTTTTTTTTTTTTTTTTTTTTGCTGAACCACATTTTGAGTAAGGAATTTTGTTGGAAAAAACAAACTTTTTACAACAAAGTAAGTCCAAAATGGTATTTGCTGGGCAGACACTCATAGCTACACACTGAGCTCAGCCTCCTATACTTATAACTGTGTCTGCAGTGCATTCAGTGTCAACGCTTATCACTAATTATGATCTTGAAGCAGGGGACCAGAGAATAAATTATAGTCTGCCTAGAAAAGGAAAAACAAGTAATAATATATTCTAGCTACATTTTTCACAAGAGTTTTTAAAGGCAAAACCAAAATTTATAATTTCCGATTACTACTGAGCCAAAAAGAAAACTCATTTAATTTTCAAAATACACCACAATTCAGTATTTTAATTAGCCATTCCCGAGCTAATTCCTTAAAGGCAGAGATGGACCACAATTTACATGTACGTGAGTGTCCAACATCTAGCCTAATGCCTAGTCCTTAAGTCAAATATTTACTAAACTGAACTGAACCAAGATTTGATATAAATTCAAAAGGACTATCAATTTTCATTTTTAGGATTAAGACTAATAACAACTTTGAAATCACTGAGAAGAATTTTTATTTCTCTCTAAATTACCTCTTGGTATCAGCTAGATGGCAGAAAACATTCACTATTCTTTTCACCAATGAGGTAAAATCTTGATAATTTGAGAATATCTAACACTCCTACACATACTAGCAATTACATTGGGACAAACATAAGTGCAACATATAGCAGTATTCAAAATTTTAAGTGCAAATTACCTTTGATCTATTATCGCAATTAACCTCTAGGGACTTAACTTATAAATACCCTCAAAAAAGTATGCCCAAATTTCCGTATGAAAATGTCTACTGCAGCATATATTTGTAAGAGCAGAAAGTTGGTAACAGCCTAACAATCCATCACCATCAGGGAAACCATAGAATTTATCATTCAAAACAAGACATTTTTTAAATAAAAGGAGCTAGTACTAATAATCATGCAGGGGCATTAGGTATGAAGTGGGACACGCTGTCCTCCTCTCACTAGAGGACTGGTTAAATGAGCATGGAGCAAAATGCAATGGAATACTGCGGGCATGAAAAAGAATGAGGAGGAGCTACCTAAATGACATGAAAGATCACCAAGAACAAAGGTAAATGCAGAACTCTGTGTATCATATAAATATTCTTCTGTGTACACTAAAAATTAACTTCTTAATATTCAGACGCACACAATTTGGCACAGACGCACAAGTACTATTTTGGGAGTATAGTCTTGTCTCTCCTGCCTGGCTGTCCTTTCTCCCCTCCCCTCCCACTTCAGCACCGCCTCTTCCCCTCCAGAAGGTAACTAATGTTAACAGCTCAGTATGTATCCTCTCATGTTTCTCTTCCTGTTCATATATACACATATACATATATGTGGGGCAGGAGTTTGTGCTATGTTTTATACATATGGAAAAATGTAATACACTTTTTTTGCATCTTAACTTTCACTCACTCAACAAGGTATATATTTATGAGTCAAGTATACTGCACCAATGCATTCTTTTTAATGGTTATTTAACTGTCCATCATAGTCTTAATTAAGCCATTCTTATCCTGATGGACATTTGTTTTCATTCCATGTTTACCAATTATGAATCATGCTGCAATACAAATTTTTATTCATAGGTCCTTAGGATTTTATTTCTTAAATTGTCAGCAGTTACTATCACTGGGTTAAAGACTATAATATGTATCTTTAACTTCAAAAATGTTTCCAGATTGCTTTTTCAAAAAGGCTACAATACTTTGTTTCTACTTTTTCTCACATTATTTTTTGCAAGTATGATGGATATAAAATATCTCACTGATTCAACTGATTCAAATTTTCTTAGACAATAATGAATTTGAGCATTCTTTTATCCAGATAATCATAGGGCATTGTGTTTGCTCTTTTTCTGTCAATTACCTATTCATACTCTTTGTCCAATTTTCTTGAGTTTTTTTCCTTGTTGATCTGTTAGTGTTTTTGAATATTATACATATTTAACCCTTTCATCTGAAAACTGCTATAAATAATAAAAGAATAAACAGTAACAGTAGCAAAGAAGATAAATATAAAGCTAGTCTTTAATTGTTTTAAATTATGTTAAACATTACAGAAGCCTCTCTCAACTAACATTAATGAATTAAAGTATAGCATATTTCTTCATTTAAATTTAAAATTAAAGTATAGCATAATTCATTTAAATTTAAAATTAAAAATATGTGGCTTTCTTTATATATCTCCCCATTTTCTCCCTTTTAAATTTTGTTGCACTTTTCTCATATTTACATGACACCAGTCAGGACCTACTTCAAACTCCTCCCACTTTACATTTTGTATCAACACTACTTACATAACATCATCGTCATATACATTTTTAAAAAATGGGCAAGACTGAAAATAAAGTTATTAGCAAAAAAGAAACTGATTATGGCATTTTACATTTACTAAAAGATTTCATGAAATGAACAGGCATCCTATATAAAAATTAATGCTAAAAAAATACTCCCTGTAATCTGTACCTGTAACCTTATATGACATCTCTCTGTAACGAGTCAAGTCTTCTCCATTCACTAACACCAGCTGTGGACACTTTTCTTTTGCATCTCTAACACCCATAAGTTTCTTTACTCCAAGTTCCCTAGCTTCATAGTTGCAGGTAACCACCAAAGATTTCTGCTGAACCCCTATAAAAAATAAATTTTATGAGAAAACTGAGTAGAATTTAAAGAAATATCTTAAAATATAATTTACTAACCCTATATTAAAACTATAATTGTAATGCAATGTTTTGATTAAAAATAAAAAGCTGTCTCATTTAAAAAATATAGCCTCTATTCATCAAAGTTCTTTAAAGTAAAATTTAACAGAAATGATCATGAATCGGTAGATTCTATGGAGTCTTCAGCAAAAAGATACAAATGAAATCATTCTAGAATTTCAGACAAAACTTGATTTATACTGAATTAACTCTATATGTAAATCTAGCCCATATTTTACCAAAAAATAAAAGCAGATGAAAATAATTGAGTACAATTAATTCTAGGGAACTCACTTATCTTCTGAGTACCTGTGTAATGAATATTAATCCATGTTCTGCTACAAGTACCAACCTACAGTAATTATCAGGTGTACCTCCAATAAATGTTCTCATTATTGGACTATTCTTCCTAATCATCTGCAGAGAAGATTAGATAATGGGGGGCATTCTGAGCCCCCAAATCTTTCTTAGTACAGTTAATAAACCAGAATACAATGGACACAGTAAACGAGTGCTGATCCTATTATATGACAAATATTATCAACATCCATAATTACCCAAAGGTTTGCCCTTTAGTTCCGGGTTAGAGATCATTTCTACTTGTGCATAAAAACAATCCAGATCCACGTGTACTATGACTCTGGATGAAGAACTTCCTGCTGGCACCACCTGATCATGAACTGATGCACAATATGCAAAGAAATACAAAAATACATTCAGGCTGCTTATCATCTCTGAGCAACTGGCAATTCCTTAAAACATGGTAACTGAGAAAAAACAATGCGAAATGATTTTAAAAGTATTTTTTCCTGGATTCATTATATGTGCTAAAGCATCTAAAAATTACAAAGAAATGAGAGCAACAGTAGGGTCTTCAGTCCTGTTCACTTAGCATTTCTGTATGCACTGTGTTTTTCTCAAGAATGAATTTGAGGGGAAAAAGTCTTGATCAATAATGGATGACAGGAGACTATCCTCTCCCTTGAAAATTTACGGTAAATTAGAGGGGTAGAAAAGTTTAAATGCAGATTTCAATCAACTTAAAAATTATTCTAAGTAGCATGTCCTTAAATTTTAAACAATCAGAAATACAGAATTGCAGAAGATAGAACTTATGGGTACCCGTGAACTATATCTAGCTTCCACGCGAAAGCAGGATTAACTGGTTCAGTGCTGAATCCCCAGTACTGGTAACAGTGCCCTGCATATGAGACTATCAATAAATGCTCAATAAATGCTCAAAAAAAAAAAAAACCTGAGTACATATTTCTTGGACTTTAAAAAAAGTAGCTTATGTCATGGGGAATGGGGGTAGGGGGCAAGACACGGGAAAGATGAAATCCCAGCTGTTAACAGCAGTTTAAAAACAAGGCAGGTTAAATGCAATGTACTACTCTGGTTTGGATCCTGGAACATAAAATATTATAGTAGGAAAAAACTGGTAAAATGTGAATAAAGCTCGTATTTTAGTTAACAGTATTATGACAATGTTAATTTCTTAGTTTTGACAAATGTACCATGTGATGTAAAATACTATCATTAGGGATAACTCTTTCTCCAACGTCGGAAATTCTAAAATTCTTCTAAAATTTAATTGCAAAAAGAAAAAAAAAAAAAGGCAGGGACGGAGAGCCCGGGACTCTGGCCCCGAGGATAGAAGAAACCAGATGCAGCCAAAGCTAGAAGTGGGTCACCGGAGAGGCGATCACTGCACACGAGCCTCGTCTCGGGTTCCTTCCGAGCCCACCCGTTCCTTCCAGACTCAACCGAGGCCCGGCCCCACCCGCGACAACTGCGCCACAAGGTCCCCCACTTCTGCAACTTTAAACTGCCCAGGCGCCTGTCTGGCTTTCATTGAGCTCTCTGAGGAGCTACTACAAATACACTCTTGCCTAACTAGGTGATGCCATCCCTCTCGGGGTCCTGACTGCAAAACACCAGGCAGCCAAGGGCAGCCCTCCTGGCAGACTCAGGAAAATGAAAGGAACCAAGCGGGGCGGAGACGGTCGCACCCCAACGGCCGCCGCCGCCCAGGGCGTCCGCCCGCCCCGCCCTTCTCATTTACACCGAGGGGGGTTGCCAGGTTCCTCAGGCCCCCGCGCACCCGGCGAGTCGGCTACCGCCCCCGCCTGCGCGCGTTCCATCGCCGGAGCCGCGTCTTCTTCCTCGTCGTGGCTGCCTCCGCCTCGGGCTCCGCCCCCAGCTCCTCCGCTCCGAGGCAGCCAACCGCAGCGCAGCTTCCGGCAGCCTCAGCCCGGTATCCAGGGAAACCGTGGCCCGACCTCCCCTAGCGCGTTTGGCCCTGGCGCCTGCGTGGTGCGGGCCTACCGGCCAGGGAGCCAGCTGCTAGCGCGGGCTCGGAAACGTCTGGATGCACGTGCTGAGGTTTCCTCCCGCTAAGTCGAAGCAGGAAGTGAGGGGTTACGTTCCAAAACGACTCATCGTTTTCTTGAGATCTTTGGTGTTACTACTTTTTATCTTTACCTAGAGGCCAGCCTGTTCTTCCCGATCAGTTGTTAGGAAAATTGCTAACGGTTGGACATGCACGATTTGTAGGGATGGAGGTAGGGAAACTGTAAAAATCATGGTAAGAGCAAGACGGGCACATAAACTGATGTGATTAACAAGTGTGTTAAAGTTTATTGCATTTTGTTTGTTGTTTGATTCAAAGAGACTGTGCCGAATTGAACCTCTGAATTTCTAATCATCTAAAGTGAATAGAATTTTAATGTATGAGCTTTGGAATCAAAGGAAATCTCTGCTCCAGACCCATCAACTTGCTGTGTGACTTTGGGCAGGTTACATACGTACCGTAGTTTTCGGACTGCAAGACGCACCCCCCAAATTTGGGGGAGAAATGGGGGTGCGTTTTATAATCCAAATGTAGCTTACCTGGCTTGCTGTGGAGGGAGGCGGCAGCCTATGTTATTTATGTTATTAAATATTTTACCACATTTTTAGCTTCAAAAAATTTTTTTCCCATTTTCCTCCTCTAAATCCTAGGTGTGTCTTATGGTCCGGTGCGTCTTATAGTCCTAAAAATACGGTAACTACTCTGCGCCTCAGTTTCTCCACTGTAAAAAAAAAAAAAACTGAGAATAAATGATTGACTAAACGAAAACTAACATATACTTTAATATTCCAGTGTATGTAACACACCTACCTTCTTTTAAGATGTATTGTGTACCTGTGTGTTTTTACCAACAGAGAAAATTTGGAAATTTCTTTGTGTACATTTGTACATATATTCAACATATATGTTTTCACAGTACTCTGCTCTTACAAAGAGGATGTGAGAACCTTGAGAACACCTTTAAAGGACATGTTGGTATGTCCACAGAGGAGAAGGAAAAACAGGCAGAGCCAGGACTCAGTGGGTTGGAGACCAAGTCTTCCTCCCAGATTCTGGACCAGTTCCCTGAGAATCCACAGTGCAGGATCTAAGAGTGATTCAGAGCCATGCTGCTTTCTTTGTGAACGCTGTTTGGTGAGTCTAGCTAAAGAGCTTTTGATCCTTTAATAAGTGCTTCCTTGGCTACTAAGTGCTTCTTGGCTATTTTCAAGGGTGTCCAAGTACTTGCAGAAAGCTAAGCTTTCTTTTTTTAATTCCTTCATGTTGAGGATGATCCAAACTATGGACATGCCATGGAAGATTAAAACTGCTCCTTTATGAGAGCTATCGGCTCACTACACTCGTCAGCTTCAGAAGGGTCCAGTGAAGGCCTCTTCAGCTTCATTTGTTCCCATCACTTATCAAATTGAAGAGGAGCTTTTAATTTGATAATTTGTTCATGATAAACATGATCGCTCATGTCAGTGAAGGGTGAGGGAGTCACCGGTGTCTGCTTCTGTCCTTCTAGCTGAATTGGCCACACATGGTTCGGAGGAAGAACTCTAGACCCCCTTCCAGGGCTTTGACAGGAAGAGTGTAAGAGCGTTCATGAGTGTCTGTATTTCATGTCGGTGGGTGGCTTAGTGGGAACAGGTTGACCATGGGGTCAAAGGAACAATTTGGATTGGCAAAGGCACCTAAGAGCTTGGTTTTGTAAGGTCTTTGGCCTAGTGCAGTGGTTCTCAATCAGGGTCACTTTTGTCCCCTGGGAGATATTTGGCAATATCTTGAAAATACTTTTTGTGGTCACATCAGGGAACTGGGGATCCACACTACTGGCATTGAGTGGGTGGAAGCCAGAGACACGGCTGAACATCCTACAGTGCACAGGACAGCCCTTCACAGTAAAGAATTATCCAGCCCAGTGTGTCCATTGGACCAAAGTTGGGGCGTTCTGGCCTAGTAGTCTTGATACCATCCTGCACCCCACTCCTTAACACCCTCTTCAGTTTAAGGTCCTCAGTTGTAATAAAGAATTGGTCTTCAGATATGTGCTCTTAATTTTAAATGACATTTTTTAGAGAAAGGAGGATGTAAGAGAGGAAGACAAGTGTAATTTAATTGCTTTTCACTGTGGGAATCTACATTCTGAGAAGGCATTTGTGAGAAGAAAAGATTTAAGAAAAATATGCACATGTTTATGGAGCTTATGGGTTGCCCCTGGGGTGAAAGGCTAATGAGTCACAAATAATTTACAAGGCTTAAATGCAAAACTCTGAAACACGGAAAGGCTTCAGATGGTTGAAAGCAAACTGTAATTAGGATACACTGTTGTACAATGTGCGTGCCACGCAGTACTTAGTAACGTTCATCCAAGGATCTGAAATCCTTTGCATAAAAACTACAGTTGTCATGAAGAAACTCTCTCTCGCTCTCTACCTTCTTTCCTCCCTTCTCCCACCCCCTCTCTCTCACTCTTGCACACCAAAGCCTCAGTTTCATGCTTTCTCAGTGTAACCTAAAGATATTTGCTGCATACCATGCAATTGTGGCCAATAGAAGGTGTAAGAAGCTGGGGTTTTTCTACAGTCAGCTTCTCTGAGCTTTTTTGTGGTTCTGTGTAGTTCTGATGAAAAGCCTGCATAGTCACTTTAGTAATGACATTTAAAATGTTGCTTGTCAGGGTGCACTCGACGAAATCTGCCTCATCATTTTGGATAAAGAGAGGTGGGAACCAATGTGATCACAATACAAATCACTTGGTCAAGGTTTGTAAATAACCTCTGCAAACCTCAGTCACTGAGAAAAGAGAACTCCTGGATATCATGTAGAAAGTGTGAGCAGATTGACATAAATCAGGCATACTGTGTTAAACTGATAAACACCTAACCTGAGTATAACAATTGCAAGAACTTTTTCTGACTGCAAAGGTAATTTGCGATTATTGTGAAGAATTTTGAAAATAGAGGAAGGAGGTAAGAAGCAATGGAAATAATCTTAATAATCCATAATCTTGGTGCTCAGAAATAACCATCCTTTGTCTTTTCGTAAAGCACAACTTAAAAAGAAAGTTTTTGTTTCATTTCACAAATAAATTTCTGTATCTATTTTTTTTACCAAACCACAAGACCTTTGTGAGATGCATTGCCTGAATAAATGACATAAACAAAACTTTACATACTTGTTTTTGATGTTAATTTGAAGGAAATGAATGAATATGGTCTCAATATCATCTTGGAAATGTTAACAATTTCAGTTTGACCAATAATCTCCATTTTCCTGGTTTAGATTAATATAAACTCCCCATAAAGGAAAATAATATTTATATTGATAGGATTTATTTCTTAAAGTTGATTTCAAGACTCCATTAAAGTACTTATTAATCCTAAAAGTACTGCCTGTGTCTCTGGTAAAACAACAAAAAAAATTTCATCCATTGTTTAAGACATTGTGATGAAACAAAGAAGTACCAGGTATAAAGTAAAAATCCATCCTAACCCCCACTGTTAACAGTATGTGTTAATATGTTTCATCAGGTTTTCTCTTACAATGTTTAATACAGGGTGGACACAGGGTAGTCGTTTATAGTCACGAGTAGGATCACACGATGCAGACTCTTCTTGAAGACTCTTCTTCACCAGATGTTTTAACTTACTTTATCTTGAGCATCATTTCTTTTCCCCACCAGAAAATTAATGGCGTTCTTTTTAGTGGATGCACTGCTTTACCGGGTCCGTGTTGATGGACACTTACAGCTGATCTTTTGCTGCAGTGAGCATCCTCACGCATTTTGTACATCTCTGCACCCTTCTTCAGGAGTTTGACCCCGCCCTTCCCTAAGACCAACCTAATCTCCTAAAATTCTATAAGAATATTGCCTGTATCTTTTCAAATGAATAAAAACCCTATGAAAACATACAATGATACATGAGTCCTGTCAGTTCTTTTTCCGATCATTCCCTCAAATCCCTGCACTTCCCTGCACATGCGCTGATGCATTTCTCGTCCAGGCCACACACACAGTCATCTCTGGCTTAGCCTAGAGCAGTGGCCTCCTACAGCCGGCCCATCTGTGGGTCCTAGAGATCCTTTAATAATGTATGATATGATGTGACTTTTCTGCTAGGAGTCTTTCAGAGGCTTCCAACAAACAACCTTTAGAGTAAAATTCAAACCCCTTTCTCACCATGGTCCTCAAGGCCTCACTGGGGCAGGATCCACCTTTCGTTCCTCCTTCTCGTAGCAGCTTATCATTTTTCCTTGCACTTGGCTACACCAGACAGCAGCCCCCTTTCTGTTCTGCTGACATATATTTAGTCTGCAGGCAGCAAGCTGGAGACCCAGGAGGACTGATGATATAGCTCTAGTCTAAGCCTAAGTCCTGGGAACTGGGAGAGCTGATGATGTTTGTAAATTCTACTTCAAGTTTGAGTATAAAAGCAGAAGACCGATGCCTCAGCTCTAAGGCAGAGAGAGTGATCTTCTCCCTCAGCCTTTTGATTCTGTTTAGGCCATGAACAGGTTGGATGGGGCCCAGCCACACCGGGGAGGACAATCTGCCTTACTCAGTCTATTTGAATGTTAATCTCATCCAGAAATGTCCTCATAGACATAACCAGAATACTGTTTAACCAAATATCTGGACACCCTGTGGCTCAGTGAAGTTGACACATGAAATTAACCACCACGGGACAATTTCCGGACTTCAGACCACTGTGCTGTTCGAAAGGTTTTTCACAGAACTGGCTTGTTCTCTTTCTCGAGTTCTCAATTCAAATGTCAACACCTCTAACTGACCTTTCCAAACCACAGTCTCTCAGATGGCCACCACCAGAATCACCACATTCTTTCACGACATACTGAATAACATTTATAACACGTATTTCAATATGCAATTTTATATTTGCCTTCTACTTATTTTTAATATCTCTCCCTTGCTAGAATATAAATTGTATTAGGGCAGGGACCTAGTGTCCCTGGTACTTTTTTGGTACCTACCAAAAACATATGCTCAATAAATAAACAGCAATATTCCAACATCGACTGGATAACTTAAGTTGGGATTTTTAAAGTCCTGTATAGACAAATACTCATTATGTAAGAATTCCAAATAGTATATGCTGGGGGCGGGGTGTGTGCAAAAGTTGATTTACAGCTGTCCATATGGAAAATAATACTGTCATTACTTAATACAAGAACAAGCTCTGTGTTTCACATACAACTGTAAACCTACTTTTGCCCCGCCCTGTATGTAGAAAAGACCCCCTCTGGGAGGTCGAACTTCATCTCCACGCTTTTGCAGGTGGACTAGTGATTTGCTTTCAAGAATAGAGGGTAAAAAGAGAGGAACAGTAAGTTTACAATGGAGAAACCCCACAGTGACTGTCTTAACCAAATCAGCATGTGGATACCACGCGGCCCAGGAAGGATGCATTCAGAAGGGTGCAGCACCACTTCTGTAGAATTCTTGCCAAAAATGTATCACATCAATGCAATCATAAGAAAACCTCAGACAAACCCACCAAATCGAGAGGTGTTTTACAAAACAGTTAACTAGTGTTTACCAAAAGTGTTAAGGTCATGAAAGACAAGATAAAAGGAACTGTCACAGGTTGAAAAAGACTGAGGAGACATGACAACTGAATACAATGTGGCAGCCCGCACTGATTTTCAGAACAGAAAGGACATTACTGGAAAAGCTGGTGTAATCCAAATAAAATTGCACATTTATAAAAATGTATCAATGCCAATTTCTTGTTTTGACCAAAGGAACAACAGCTGGGAAAACCAGGAAGGGCATGTGAGAACTTTTTACTATATTTGCAACTTTTTTGTAAGCATAAATATACTCCAAAATGAAAAGTCTACTTTAAAAAATAGATAATAATCAGTCTACAGCCATACCACCCTGAATGTGCTTGATCTCATCTAAAAATAATCAGGAACCAGAAACTAAATAAGCAGCATTTTTTTTCTAATCTTTGCAAATAAACAAAAAATGAAAACAGTTCTTTAGATTCAACCACACACACAGGTAACTATGTGAGTTGACGAATGTGTTAATTAACTTGATTATGATAATCATTTCACAATGTATATGCATACTATCACAGTGTATACCTAAATGTATATGTTTTTTATTTGCAATTATACCTCAATAAATCTGAGAAAAATCTTTCTTTAGATTGTTTGCTTGAGATTTTTATTTTTTGTTGAGGTATGCTATACATTGCTATGAATTTCCCTCTTAGGACTGCTTTCTCTCTGTCTCACAGATTATGGGTTGTTGGGTTTTCATTTTCATTTGTCTCAAGATATCTTTTGATTTCTTCCTTGACCTCAGTGTTAACCTATTCGCTGTTTAGTAACATGTTATTTAGCCTCTAGGTGTTTGAGTGTTTTTCAGTTGTTTTGTTATAATTGAGTTCTGATTTCATACCGTTGTGGTTAGAGAAGATGCTTGGTATAGTTTCAGTCTTAAATTTATTGAGATTTGTTTTGTGGGCTAAGATGGGGTCTCTCCTGGAAAATGTTGCATAAGCACTTGAAAAGAGTGTATATTCTGCTTTGGGATGAAATGCTTCAAAAGTATCAACTAAATCCATCTAGTCTAGTGTGTCTTTTAAAATTGAATTTATTGGAGTGACATTGGTTATTAAAATTATATAGGTTTCAGGGGTACAATTCTACAAGAACATCATGTGCACATTGTATTGTGTTCACTGCCCCAAGTCGAGTCTCCTTCCATCAGCATAAATCCCCCCTTTCCCCTCTCCTGCCTCATCCCAGCCCCTTCTCCCTCTGGTAATCACCATATTGTTGTCTGTCGATGAGGTTTTTTGTTTTGTTTTGTTTTGTTTATTTTTGCTTAATCCCTTCACCTTCTTCACCCAATCACTCAGCCCCTCCCCTCTGACAGCTGTGTCATTGTGTCATTTAAAGCCCTTGTTTCCTTGTTGATTTTCTGTCTAGAAGATCTACCATTGATGTCAATAGAGTATTAAAATCCCCTACGATGACTGTGTTACTTTCAGTCTCTCTGTTTATGTCCATCAGTATTTGTTTTATATACTTAGGTGCACAAATGTTTACCAGGGTCATATTCTATTGTTGGATTGATCCCTTTAGCATTATATAATGTCCTTCTTTGTGTCTTATTAGAGCCTTTGTTTTAAAGTCTATTTTGTTTAATATAAGTATTGCTACTCCAGCTTTTTAAAATTCCATTTGCATAAAATATCTTTTGCCATCTCTTTACTTTCAGTCTGTGTGTGCCTTTCAATCTGAAGTGGGTCCCTTGTTGACAGCATATATTGGGTCTTATTTAAACCTGGGGAAAAAACTTAAAGGTTGCTATTGATATTCAAAAGTGCAATAAAAATTCTGCCTTTTTATTAATTAATCTAGATAGATAGATAAGTATTACTCTTTGAAATCCATTTACAAAATTTTTAAACCTCCTTGGTCTCAACTATTATTATTATTATTTTATTGTTGACACTGTTACAGATACCTGCCATCACCACCTCCCCTCTTTGCCCACCTTCAACTATTATTTTCCATTTTTTTACCATGCTTTAAAATCCTTAAAAGATGCTATGCTTGCAGTTAATGCCAATTTAATGTTTATAATTGAAGGATATTTTTTTAACATACTGGTACCAAAGAGATAATTACTGCACCATAGAGATAATTACTGCTCTTAAAATCATCACTCCTTAAAAAATAATGTCTGCATGAAATGATTCTTATTGCCTATAAGATTTAGCTTACTTTCTTTTGAACAAAAACCATACAAATTATTAAGAAATCAATGGTAATGATACCTGAAGTCAGAATGCTGAATCTCTAGTCCATCTGAGGTGTTAGAAATGGGGGCTCTACCAGCAGGCTTCTCCACGGGCGTCCGACCTGGTTCCTGCTGTGAGGCGGGAACTGTCCGAAAGCACGCACAGCCCACTCGTCTGGGTGTCACTGGAGCAGTCATGTTCATTCAAATAATGGCTTCTGTTACCTTCACTTGTGTAATGGCAAAATGACATATTAATCAATAATCCACTGTAGAAAATATCCTGGTTTTGGATTTGCACAGAATTACCTAAGAAATCAACACCCACTTAAGACATTTTTTAAAATGCCGGCTGGTTATACTGTTCTCTCCCTTCACAGAGTCACAAGTCAAGGTCATGAAAAACAAAGAAAGACAAGGAACTGTCACAGCTTGGAGGAGACTAAGAAAATATACCAAATCAATGAAAGGTAGGATCCTGGATCCGACCCAGGATGCTGGGGGAAAACTGGCAAAATTCGAGTAAGTTTTGTAGTTTAGTTAATAATTTTGTACCAATGTTACCTCTCGCTTTGGGTAACTACGGTCATGTAAGTTAACAGTAGAGAAACTGGGTAAAAGGTAAACACCAATTTTCTGAACCATTTCTGCAACTTCTGCAAGTCTAACATTATTTCAAAAGATTTTTTTAAATTGCATTGGAAAATTCCTCAGGAAGTTGTTACTTCAGAGAGAGAGATAACATTTCTCAATAATTCCCATACGGCCAGTGTTTCCACCAGCTCTGAAGCAGAGCATTGTTTTTCTCAGCTGAGCAGCAGATAAAGTGCGGTTGTTGACCTGTGCTGCAGGAATATTTTGCAGAGAAATACATATTTTAAGACACTAGAATTATACTTTGTACGACAAAATGTTCATACTTTGAGAGGCCCGTTGGAAGCAGGGCCAACTGAGAAAAAGATTCACATTTCTCGTCTCATGTTTGTGCCAAAGTCGTTGCTCATTGTGTGGGGTACCGGGCTAAGTTGTCTCGGCAATTTAAAATCAGGGAGTTTTTTCCTTTTCCCATGATTTTCCTGTCTTGTGAAGTGTATAGAGGTAAATTTGAGTAAGTGCAATGTTTTTATTGTGTGAC
Organism: Tonatia bakeri; assembly: GCA_004024845.1. Lineage (NCBI taxonomy): Eukaryota > Metazoa > Chordata > Mammalia > Chiroptera > Phyllostomidae > Tonatia > Tonatia bakeri. The sequence continues at coordinate 49,824 of PVIA01005205.1, forward strand.
TTCGCTGTACTCCAGGGGAAGAAGTACACCCACAAGCACTTCGCTGAAGGGGTGACAGGGGAATTCAGTTTTTGAGATTGCCTCATAAGTGAGCATCGTTAAAAGGGGGGCCTTTTGTCAGTTCAGCAATTTCACCCTGCTTTATGATTATCTTCAGTAATCATCTACCACACGCTTGCTCATTCATCTATCTCTTGTCCAATACATAACTCAGCAAGGAAATGTCCCTGTGTTACAGATGAGGGAATGCAGGCTCATAAAAGTTTAGTGACTGGCTGGATCTAGGCTTCAAACACAGATCAGGCTGTCTCCAAATTTCTATTTATATTGGTTGACCCACCTTGCAACAAATTCTATGCTTAGGGAATTATGTCACTTACATAGTAAGTGACGTATGTGTCACTTTTAGTATATGTCTTTTGACATATTTGAAATATCCTGTTGATTTTAAAAGGAAATGTGATATTTCATTGGAAAATGGTCACATATAAATATATTTTCTTCAAAATACAGAAATATACCAGAAAATCCAAGGTCTTCTAGTTATTAAGTTATTAGGTTTTGTTACTAACAGAACAAATTTAGCTAATAAATTATATATTTTGTAAGTACATTAACTTAACTATATCAAGATCCTAGAGTACTTTTTAATAATGTACAGCACTGCAGTATACTAAATGTGGTTTTTTTCTTCTTTAAAAAGTATGTCGGTTTTATTTTTGAAAACTAAAACAAGCTAGTTCTTCCACTGAGGGTAACGTTTCTCCCCAGAATATTATTTATGGAATAATATTTCATTATTTACGAAATAATGCAGCTGCCTTTTTCTTTCAAGGGGTTCTTCTGAAATCCCTTTCACCAGAGGATGCTCTCCAGAACGTGCTTCAATGTAGTTTTTTTATTTATTCAGAACAGTTAGATGCCTGCTGTCTCTGCTACTTCACTTCTTTGGGAAGCTGCTCAGCTTTCCATCTGTAGCTTTTCTTTTCCCGGCAGGTCTCCCACATGCAGGGCCCGCAGCTTGGCCCCGGAACTGCGCCTGAGGACAGCTCTGCAAGCGGAGTGGCTGCAAATGCCTACATGTGGTTTTTAAAAGCCAGGACAAAGTATCAGCAATCTAAAGGAGTATTCAATGTTTGCTTTAAATAGTCTGCTTCTTTGGCCCTTTATTTACCATTCAGAGCTATAGTGAAATATTCATGATAAACTCCTTGGCACAAAGTTACCCTCTCAAAGCGGAGATAAATAATCAACCCTATTCTGATCTCATGGAGAGGTCCTACTAAAAAATTTAATTATGGACTTTGGGTATGGAAAATATTCAGATGAGCTTTAATTTTAGAATGCAGATGCTCTATAATTGGATTGGGAGACAAAGATCGTTCACTTGATAAGGAGAAAAAAAGAAAACTCTGTGGCTGTTGTTGCTTTCACCTTACAATTAAAAGTGACATAATTAGAATGGCTCTTTAGCACCCTGTTATAAGATACAGGTCTAAACCTATCCCCCACATCATGAAACCAACGAGTTTCACGCTGTGGGCCCCAGCAGCCCTTTGCAGCGAAGCAGAACGGCATGAAAGGGGCCCTGAGCTCTGCTTTGCCTGAGCAGACAGGGCTCTCTCTCAAGCTCTCTAACAAACGCCGCATGTCCCCTCTCCTTGTTCAAGTTTTCAAAACTGCCTTGACCTAGGTGGTCATCGTTTCCTAAACTTTCCTGACTGCACGAATCATCCAGGTACCAGACTAAAGTACCTTTTCCTAAGCTTGTCGTCTGTAGATTCTAATTTAATAGATTGGGGTGGAGACTGAGGACCTGCATTTTAGACAAATATCACAGGTAAATAGGCGTATTTGAGGTGCAAGTTTTAAAAAAGAAAGTAAAGCATGTTACTCACTCCTCTGGGGTGTTATTTATTAGTACCAGAAAGAGTAGGAACTTCGCTATGCGACAAATTTCATTCAGCCTTCCTCATTAGTGAATTTTTTAACCACTCTTTCAATGTCTGCCTTAAGGGAAATCATAATCTCTCTCTCTCAAATTTATTTTAAGTTTTAAATGTGAAACAACTAGGCTGTTGCTACATGGAGTGTAGTCTAGCAGTCACTGAGAGGAAGTTAAAAATGCAGAATCTTGGGCCCTGCCCCAGGCCTGCTGAATCTGAATCCACTTGTGAGGAAGACGAAAAAACATTACTGTGTGTGGTGATGAATGCCGTCTATGCTTACTGTGGTAATCGTTTTCCAACATATACAAACATGGAATTGGTATGTTGTACACCCAAAACTAATATAATGTTATATGTCAATTAACCCTCAATATAGATGGAGGGAAGAAAATTAAGTCCCCTCTCCAAAAGAAGATGCCCTAGAAGATTTGTATGCACATTTAAGTTGGCAGAGTGCCGACCTGTCGATGAGTGGGTATTAACGAACTGCTAGGCTGTTTCCTTTTCATTATAGTCGCTGTACTAATAATTTCCACTCAGCAGGGATTCAGTGGCTGCCACCACCGCTTCTCTCTGTTGGTTTAAACGCACCAGGTACACGTTCAGCCCTTGCACACTGGGAAGGCATTCGCAAACAGACAAAGTCACGGGCTGGAAAATCAAGTGACTGCAAAACGTAACTGAGGATTTCGTGTTCAGGCCTTTGCTTCTGTTCAGCGCCACAGGCGTGGAGCTGACAACACGTGTTTTTCAATCTTGAACAATTATTCGCGAGCTGGTATGCACCTCACTGATAGTTTCCTATGCAGCTTTCATACCACTCAGCAATTATTGGTAGCAGGGGAGGCGTACAGCTAATAACTAAACTGGTCACTGCTTGAACAAAAATTTGAGGAAGGCTTCATAAAAGGGTTTTGAGCTGTTCTCACTTTCAGAGCTTATTATTGAACCCTGAAGAGTCAGAACAGGAGAATTAGGAAGAACCTGTCTTACTACATCAAAGACGTTTTCAGTAACTACCTGCACTGAGATGTGCAGTACGTGTCAGTACATGACAAATGAAAACGAAGGCTGTATTTTAAGCTTTGGAGGTGCACGTACTCAGGGAACTATGGGAAAGGCTGACGGCTGCAATAATGTGTTAGCTGGAATGCTTTCATTAAAACTGCAGATAAACTTAGTTTAATGTTTAAAAATATATTCTTGGAAATTTCAAGCTCTAATTTCAACTTTATAATTTTAATCTAATTCTCAGGCTTTGTTATCCTTATACTTTATTTTGAATTCACACACTTAGAGATATTCCAGCCACAAGAAAAAACAGACTCGTTCAATGTCTTGTGTTCCTTAAAAAGTGTGCTCCCCGGCAGAACAAAATGAAATCTGGTGTTTGTACGTGTTCTGCCACTGAGTTGTTCCTTATACGAATATTCTTTTTGGTTTTCTCTTTAAATTAGTGGACACCCACTCTCAGAGGCTTCTGATTACACTGTGTTCCGTAGCGAAGCCAGCAAGCAGCCGGACTTCAACCACAGCCACAGCGTTGCCATTTCCAATGCTCTTAGAACAAAATGGTTAGGTGTCTTCTCACCTGCTGTTCCTAACTTCTTGGGGACAGATCTGCGTCTTGAAAGACTAGCACGCTGAGGGGTTGTGCCTGGGATTGCACACTGTAGGTGTTTTCATTTGCGGACCATTCTTTGCAATGGTGCAGAGGGAAAGCTGCCACTGCCGCAGCTGCTTCTCCATTTCAGTGAGACAGATTCAGGAAAGGAAATGAGGCATGCCTGGCTTGAAATTGAGAAAGTAAAGAAGGAAGAAGCTTTTTTCACTAAAAGCAAGGGGTCATTGAAGGATTAGTCTTCAAGAAAAGGGCTTTGCACCTAAACACACAATATAAACCATCCTTCATGGTGTGGGTTGAATTGTGTGGCACCTAAATTCATAGTCCTAACCCCCCAGGACATCAGAATGCGACCTTGTTTGGAGATGTGGTCTTTACAGAAGTAATCGGGTTAAAAAGAAATCATCAGGGTATGTCTAAATCCAATATGACTAGCGTCTTTAAGATAAGAGGGAATTTCAACACAGACAGAGGTTAAGGTGACGAGAAGAGACTCAGGGAGAAGACAATCACGTACAAGTCGAGGAAAGAGGCCTGGAACATATCCTTCCCGCCTGGGAGGAACTAAGCCCTGCTGACATTATTTGTGGGCTTCTAGCCTCAAACACTGTGACCCAGTAAATTTCTGTTTAAGCCACACAGTCTGTGAAACTCTGTTCCAGCAGTTCCAGCAAGCAGTTCGCTCCGTGAGTCATTGGGAAGGAAAGTGGATGTTGTATCTGTCAGGATTAGGGCAGCTAAGCTGTCTACTGTGTGCGTACATATTAAAAAAAAAATGACTACCCATTTAATGATTTTCTCAATTTTAACCTTGGCTTGCTTTTAGCTTAACAATAATAACTGTGTATGCATTATAGTTATATTGCCACAGTTCAGGAACACTTTCACTCGTCATTACAAAGTACCTTCCTCGTTCATTAACTCTGTTGATTTTCACAGAAACCTTGAGCCAGACAGGAGCTTAGTGTATCACCCTCAAGAATGGGGCCGAGTACCAGGACAGACACATCACTCTCGCCTTCTGTCTATAATCCACGCTGATCATCCATATCCTTATGAACTGGGTGGGTTTTTATTCCCCAGTCAAAAACAAATGCGTCAGATAGCAACAGAAAGCAGGAAGTATCTATTCTGGTCTCTGAAGAAATGGACTATCTGGGGAATCGAGGAAGAGGTGGAACTAAGGCCGAAAGGAACTAAGGTCCTTTCAAGCACCCACCATCTTGCCCAAATGCCTGAAACCCCCACCCCTAGGAAAGGGTTCTTTTAGATTCCTTCTACAGGGCAAAAGTCCCTGGGAGGGAATTATAGAGTGCACAATAGAAGTTCCTTTTGACATTTTACAGGGAGAAGCTAAGATTTTGTAGGAAGGGGCACAGATGAACTACCTAACCGCCATCAACTTCAAAAATCAAACCTGTGATGCTAGAATGAGTAAACGCAGGACTCGCAATTGGACTCAAGCGTGTGTGTACCCCAGTTATGCTGAGCTTTCTTAAAAGGCCACCTCCTTTTGAACTGAATATCTATACAGAAGCCACTGGGTTTTTTGAAATGTATAATTTATACTGTTTTTTTGTATAACACAGGAGTTGGCAAACTTTTCCTGTAAGGATCAGATAATAAATACCGAGGATTTTTGGACATGAGGTCTCTTAGTGTCTGGTACAACCATGTAGGTTTGCTGTTGTGAGTGAAAGCAGTCACAGACAATCTAGAAACATATGGCCGTGGCTGTGTTCCTACCCAACTTTATTCACAAAAACTGAAATTTAAATTTCATGTAATGCGTATGGGTCAAAAAATATTCTTCTCCCCACCCACCAACTGTTTAAAAATGTAAAAATCATCCTAGGCACATCCTAGATTGTGTGCGCTACAAAAACAATCTGTAGGCTGCGTTTGGCCCATACGTCCTGCTTTGCCAACCTCTGATATAACACAGTTTTCCACCAAACAACGGAAGTCCATGCATTCATAATTGAAGTCGTTCTTACAGGTCATCTAGTTCAGGAGCTTTGGGGGGAAATTATTCTGAAACAGTGGGAACCTTTCTTCAAACAACTGCACCATACTTCTAGACAACGGGGAGCTGCCCTGGTTGAACGGGGACAGGACAGAAAGCAGGCCGAGAGCAACTATGTTTTGCTCTTCTGGGCCTGGAAGAACTTTCAGGAATCCACACAACAGTTTAAAATCACTGATTTTGTCTAAAACCGCAGTGTTTCAAAGAGAAGTCCAAGATGTCAGAGCTACTTAGGGGACAAAGGGAGACAATCATTCATGTCCATTGATCTCTTCATGAAAGATAATATGAAGTCTTTTTCAGCTCTGTTAAGAGTCCTGCTACCTTGTTTAATTGCTAAATGACTATGCTCCTATTACCCCCTTTATAATTAACTTTTAATTATGAAATAATTTTAGACCTATAGAAAGGCCATAAAAATAGCGGTAGATAGTTTTCTCATATATATCATAGAAAGAACTCTCATATATACTTTACCCAGATTCATCCATGGTTAACATTTTTCCATGTACATATACACACACATTTTTTTCTGAGCTATTTGGGAGTAGGTCCCACACACCATGCTCTTTACCCTTGAATATTTCAGTGTGTATTTCCTAAACCCTGTCACTCTTTTTGGCATGTAATGTAGCAGTCACAATTATTTTTTATTGCAACCTAACCATCAAATTTATATTCTATACTAGTCTTCCTTCCCACATAGTACACATTTATGTTTTTTGTATGCTATTGATTTTCAAATATTTTTAGTTCATAAGTCTCTCAATTTACCTAGTTTAGTGGTGAGAGTTTCCCAATCCCTTGTCTTCCGCGTGACTTTTCCCCCTTACCGTCCCCTGTACCTTATCTCTGCATTTCTGGTAATGAGTGATCATAAGTGAGTCATAACTTCTCTCAACACCACGGCTTCAAACTTACCCACCCAGGGCTCAGCTGTTATCTTTCGATCCCTCGTAATTACCCCTGTATTCATATCACAATAGAGCACTGGGCATTCTGTTAGTTTTATTTCTGTTATTTACTTTTAGTTTGAGTGTCGAGTGGTTTGAGAAACTACAGGAAATACCAGCAGTAGAATTCATGCATGTGATCAGTGATTCCAAACAGTTTTGCTTTTTCTTGTGTCTTTTCATGGTTTACACAGGCATTTGCTGAGGTCAGAAGATCTGAGTTTACGTTCCAATGCTGCTATTTGTCCAATAGGTTATCTTTGCCAGACACCTCACTTCCCACAGACACAGCTACATCATACCTAACTTCTCCATCCTGTAAAGGCTTGCCTTGTGTACTGTAAAGATTCTTGAGGATAGCATGGTAACGTATATGTGGAAGGGCTTTAGAAGAAATGTCAGAGTGTTTTAACACTGCACATATTCAAGTATTCTGAGTTGGAGGGGGCCATAGAGGTTTTCTAGTCCAGCTGGGGCGTTGTACAGATGAGGAAACTGAAAACCAGGAAGATTAAATTGCATGTTCATGGCCGTTGAGCTGTTTGGCAGAACCAGGTTTTCTGGTTCCTAAACCAGCACATTTTAAATCTCAGCAAACCGTCTTCCTAGACAGCGTCTGCCTCTTACACTGCTCCCACTCGCCGACCCTACAGCACACTTTGATGTTGTGAAAGCACAATCCCAAGAGTCAAATTTTTTAAAAAGTGCCCTTTGTGTGGAGTGTAAGTAAACAGACAAGTTTACAAAGGGTGAGACACCTTACAGAGAGCATACAAACACTACAGGTGACGTAGAATTTTGTTTGACCATCTCTGAAATATCTGTCAGAAAATCATGCTCACTGAGGTGGGGGTTTTGTAAAAGTGTCGAACAACTAGCATCTCTGTTACGTTTGAACAGATTATTGCTTAGTTCAAGGTCAATAAGTGGCCAGTATAACCTGTTCACAATTATTGTATTTCAGTTGATTTCATTCTAAAGACACAAACACAGAATAATATGTCAATAGTGGAAAAGTCCTGCCTAAAGCGCAACTCAATACTGACCAAAGAATTTAGACTTGAAATTATTAAAGCATAATTTTTAGGTGAAATAGGCGACACATTTGCTTGTAGCACTGAGTTTGGAAGAATATCCTTTTGGACATTAGGTCGAACCGACTCCGGCCATTCAAACAGAATCTCACTGGCAGACTTCAAGAAAGGTAAGAGGATGGCAAAGCTTGAAGCTCACAAGTCACAGACGATTTTTGAACTGTTCTGATAGAAAAGTCTTCACTGTGCAAACTTCACTATTTAATTCAAACTGTTTATTCAAGTGAATTAACAGGAAGTATTACTAGGTTTCAATCAGAGAAAAGGCTGTAATGCAAAGTTCAGGGTATTTGTCATAGGGTATTAGAGCAGAGAAGGCCACCCAAATTTCTGTCAGGGCTGGGTTTTCTGTAATCTCATGCACCAGAGATATTCCACTGTCCTTGGTGAAGGACTGCCTGGCCAGGTCCAGGATTTTACACACATATTTACAGGTAATACATTTATAATAAAACTGAAAATTATTGAGTTCTCAGATAGCCTCATCTGAGTTTGTGCCTCTAATTCACTAATCATGGAAGTTTAAACATGAGAAGGATAAAGTCAGTTTTAGGTTGTTATTGACTGATATCTGAGGCAAATTTTAAAAATAATAGAATTTGAATGCCCATTATTTTCAACCAGGTAATTGATTTTTCTCCCTTTAATTTAATAAAAAGTGCCCCCAAATATTAAAAAATATGGCAATCCTTTACCAATCATGGAGATTAAATTCATAAAAGTTACTGTGGTTGGCAAAACCACTATAGCTATAATCCTGATACACACAGAATAAACAATGTGAGCAGAAAAATACATGTCACAAAAGTATCGTGTTTCTAAAGCACTAAATCAAAGTAGAAAGCATCCACTCTAGAAACAAACCAGATTTGCTGCCATTAAATGCCTGGTCCAGTAGGTTGCCCTTTTCCTGAGTCTCCGTTATCCATTATTCAGGAAAAATTGCTGAGATCAAGCCATCATGTTATCAGATTGTAATGTGACTAGTTAATGCTTTTGAATTGGCCTTTTCTGTCTTGAAATGACTATTTCCTTTACTTAGGCTTTCTTCTCCTTCTCCTTCTTCTCCTTCTTTGCAAGTCTCAGCAAATGCTTGTGTAATAACCAGCCTTTTGCTATCTTGATAGCTACCAGAGGGGAGAGAGGGGAGAGTCTGGTCTTGAAGGCAAACACAGAGAGGGTGGGGCAAAAACAGAGCTTGCCATGACCCACATTTTGTGCATGTCTGCTGAGCTGGGTCATGCTGCAAGGAAGGGAACAGAATGGAGACACACATCTATATAAATCAGTTGAGCTTTTTAATTTTTTTGAATCTCAAAACCCTTAGGTCAGATTCCCTCCAGATTCTACTAATTCAGAAATAGACCCAGGAGGTAGAAGATGGTTTGATCCTCAACTTGACTAATGGTTGGTTGAACTAGGTTTGAAGGAAATTTTTTTTTAGCAAAAAATGAGATATTTTTTAATTTGTATGGAAATTAGCTTAATAACTGATTATTTGATTCAGGATAATTTTCAAGAATGTAAATATATTACATTTTATAACATATATAACAAAATATTATTTTTTTATTTGAAGTCCACACTTTACAATTTTAAATATCTTGTTATTTTAAAAGTTTGTGTTGCACTTCTCCATATCTCATAATTGTCTATACATAAAGTTAAAGTATCTAAAATATATAAAATTATCTTTTATCTAGTCACTTTACTAAACACCAAAAAGTAAAAAATAAAAATAAAAAGAGTAATGTTCACACTAAAAAAAAGGTTTAAGGATTATTACATATTATCACACAATAATTATTTAGAAGGTCTGACCAGCATCTTAATAGACAATAAAGAGAAGTATTTTAATATTAAAGAGAAAATATAGGCACTGAAGATCATATTGTCCTATGACAGAAAATCTTAGAGAAATAATTGAAGGAAAATTTTTACCCTGAGGCCTCTCCCCTACCTCCTGCTTTGCTCTAACGTCTGTCAATTGAAGATAAACAACCCCACCTAAACAGGGAACCTGATTTTTCCACCCAATGGCAGGGCAGGAAGCTAGTTCTGCCGTGAGATTGGATGCCTATGGGGGCTTGCAGGAGGCCTAATACACCTGCCTGTTTCATGGCCGGGAGCACGTGGAGCCCACAATGCCTCAGGGGAGGTGGTCCAGGAAGCATTGGAAGGGCCCAGCCTCAGCACCATTAAACCCAACCTGGTCTTGTGATCGCCAGGCTCTTTTCATCAACTAAATAAAGATCTGTTCTTGCCTCGGGGAAAAAGCAAAGAGAGGATGAAGAAGGAAACAGAAAGAGAAAGAAAGTAAGTATGCCGCCTCTGGGAGAGTAGAGCAGAAGTCCTCTCCATTATTAAAATGTAAGAGCAAATGTGTAACACCACCACTCCCCAATCTGCGGTGGTGGGAGAAATAAATAACCCCTGCTGTTTCAGATCTGACTCCATATTGTTACATGTATTTTGTTTTATCAGGCAGTATTTATTTCAAAGTCCAATTACCCACACAACTAAGTTTGGAGACAGACAGCCAGTCAAGTTTAAAGAAATAGCACTTGCTGTGTGTTTAGAGTCCAAAATATCTATCCTGAGGAAGGCAGTGAGCAAAGAGAGCTTAATTGTTTCTCAATTAACCTCTGGTTGTAGCTAGATAACTGCTAAGTCTAGGGGTAAATACAAGATTAGCCTTGGATTTCTACTGGCAACATGCTGTTATTTATTGATACAGTCAGAGGAAAGGTTTCTGTTTAAGTGGGCATGCTCTCTCTAGAAGGATAACCACAAAACAAAACAAAAACCTTGCTCCCATTCTACACTGATTGCAAGGAGGCTTACAGTGGCCCCTGCATCAATTCTAGTACTCACGTCTCCAATAATAACAACTCCCACTGGATATGTAAAACACAGAGGGCACCAAATGCAGCCCAACACTTTAACCGATAGTGCATGCCCTGGCTAGGAAGATATAAGTGCAGAGGTAAAGGACATCTAACATCTCAAGTAATCAGATCGGCCCAGAAGAGTCTCGTTATACAGAAAGAAAAGTAGCAGTCCCTTCGAATTTGGTGGGGAACAAAGTGATTGACTCATCATTTCCTGATCCCAAACTTTCAACATGATGAGATGGGTTATTTGAGTGCCAAGTCTTTCCCAGACGCACCAAAGACACACTGGACAACCCAGGGAGAAAATAAGCAAAAGATTTGAACAGATACTTCACACACAAAGAAAGAAGCTTCACATCATTAGTCGTTGGGGAAATGGAACTTGAAACCACTATGCACCCATTAGAAATACTAAACTCCTAAAAACTGACTATACCAGGAGAAGACGAAGGTGTGGAGCAGTGGACCTCTCATACAGTGTTCATGGGAATGCAAAATGTGCAATGACTTTGGAGAGCAGTGTGGCTGTTCCTTTAACAAGTAAACGTAACACCCACATGTCCTTTCATTTCTATTTGCCCTAGAGAAATTAAAACTTAAGACTGCACAAAGACTTGTATGTGAAACTCCCGTCAGTTTTATTGGTAACAGTCAAAAATTGGGTACAACCTACATGTCCATTAATGAAGACTGGCTAAATAAATCGTGATCCACCCACATCATGGAATACCACTCAGCAATAAAAAGGAAGAGATGATTGATGTTCGCCACAACACAGACAAATCTTAAAACGAGTAGGTGAGTGAGAGAAACCAGGCAGTAAAGAGCACATACGAGGCGATACCATTTATATAATATTCAAAAAAATGTTCATTAATCTGTAACGACAGAAATTAGTAGATCATCGGTTCTGCAGGAAAAGGGGTAGAAGCAGGGAGGGATTCCAAAGAAGCGAAGAAAACGTTCAGGGCTGATGGAAAAGTTTATGCTCTTGGCTGTGGTACGTGCAAGTGTTTAGATGGGTCCAGTTATACCCCTAGGTGTATGTGGTTTGGTCCACTTCAGAGACACCTCACTAAGATTGGGGGGAAAACATCTTGAGAAACCTAACACTCTAGGGCATTTAGATTTAGGAAATTAGCCTCATTCCAGGAGAGAAAATCTTTCTTCCTTCGAAGGCATATACCACAGAATCTACTGTGTTTGGGAAATCGTATATTTACAATTATGTATATGTACTACATATTTATTTAATAAGGTTATATTTTTAATTCTTATTGATAAGTGCAATGTAACCAGAGAATAGTAACCACAGACTTGCTATGTAGGTTTTGTGGATGATGGTCGCTGATGTATCAACCTCAGTGTCCATTTCTGTATCTTGTTTGGTTTGCAGAGTTTTCAGAAATTCCACATTCATACAGATAAGCAATTTCAACTGGCATATATATTTTTAACTTTATTTTTGTTCTTGGCACTATTACAGACGTCCCCTTTTCACTTCCTGCTCTTCTGCCCACCTCCACCCAGCCCCCACCTCCCTTCCCTCTGGCCATCACCACACTGTTGTGTGTGTCTGTCAGTGCCCATGGTAAACTGAGGATTCTCTTCAATTAAACCAACCAAGAAGCTTGACAGAATGTTAATAAATGTTTGCCTTTAAGAGGAATTACTAACAATATAGAATAACTGATTTCATTCCTTACCAAAAAAGGCAGGCAAGGAGCACAGAAAATGTTCAATAAGTGTTAGAAAAATTTAATATGCACGTATCACAACTCAATCTGCCGTGCACTTACTTGTTGCCCAACTGTTACCCCATGGTAAGCTCACACAAAGCAGACGTACCTGAGTGTCTCCTGATATTTCGCAATGGTGCACACATGTTGTAACAGCGTTTTTACTTGTACCATTTTATGTGTTCAGACATGTGAAACTCTAAATTAAAACTGAAAGGAGAAAAAGCTGAGTCAGACCCAAGTAACAAAGTCAATAGGCAGCGAAGCAATACAAGAAGTTCAAGTATCTAATCCAGATGGCAAAGGTGAAGGGGTTTCCCAGATGTAACTAGTGTCCCTGGTTAGTTGACTTTGAGTTAATCAAAAGGGGAATTATTCTTGGTGGGCCTGGCTTAACCAGGTGAGCCCTTTAAAAGAAGATCTGGAGGTCAGAAGCAGAATCCAGAGACTCTTGTGTGGGTCTTAAATAAATAAGCTACCCCAAGTTCTACAGCTGCGAGGACTGAATGCTGCTAACCACCACGTGAGCTTGGGGGAAGACTCGAGCTTCAGACAGACCCTGGCCGCAGGCAATGTCTTGAACTCCCCCAGAGCAGAGGACCCAGCTAAGCTGTGTCCCCTGGCAACTTGTAATGATCAATGTGTGCTGTTTTTAGATGCTAACTTGTGGTCATTGTTATTCAACAATAGAAAATGAATGCAGGTGCTTTATTCCCAGGCAAATAAGTACTGTGAACATTTCAGGACTATCATTCAGTTTTAAAGTTTCTTTAAGTCCAGAAGTATAGCTGAAAGCAGTCTCGGTCGGAAACCTCAGGTCAGCTAAAGAAAAAAAACATGAAGAGTCATTCCAAATTATATAATAAGAATCTGAGGAAGATAATAAATAACCCTAAGCTCCATGCAAATATGAGGTAAGCCACCAACTTAAATTGGCCTCCAATGAATTAAAAGTTGATTTATAACATATTCAACTGTGTTCTGTTATCATTAAACAAATTTAGCCTAATATACATATATACATATACATACACATATATGAAAATTACAAAGGCAAAAACATGACTTTACAGTGGAGGTGCTTGCCGGACACCACCCTCATCAAGTGGCCCAAGCGGGCATCACCAGTCACGGGACCAACTGAAATCCCGTGTCACGGAATAGGATGTAATGAGCAAAACACAGCACCGCTTCCACTGTGTGCCTGCCAAAGGTGCACGTTACCTGAATGCAATTATGAGGAAATCTCAGGCAAACCGAGATTGAAGCACATTCTACAAAATAACCGACCTGTTACCTCCCAAAGCTTCAAGGTCATGAAAGCTGAGAAAACACTGAGGAGCTGTTCCACAGCGGAAGGAGACTGAAAGACGTGCTAGCCAAACACACTGTCTCACTCTGGACCCACTCCTTTTGCGGTGAAGGACATTGTTGGGAGAAGGGACAGAACCCGAATGGGCGTCTGAGGGTTGTGATTACATATCAATGTTCATTTCTTGACTTTCATGGTTGTTTGTGGTTGTTACGGAGGAAAATGCCCTTGTTTGTAACAATTACACATTAAAGTATTGGGGGTTATAGGACATCATGTTAGCAACTTACTTCCAAAGAGTGAGGCGAACCTGGTGAAGCATTTGACATGTAATCAGTTAAGGGCTGTGTCTGGTTAAGATACAGTAAGAGGGTACCATAAGAACCTAAGAATGGGGCTGCCTGATCAAAACGATAGTGAGAAAACATCTGGAAGCGAGGCGAAGACAGGCTCTGTGTGGAGGAAGCTGGTGATGATATCATGTTAGTTCAAGGAAGGGACATCAGTAGCCTGGGTGATGTGCTGCTTCTGGGGTGGGGGGAGGGGTTGAAAAGGATATCTGGCTTGGTCTGCCTCTGGTTAGGAAGATAAGTACCAACACTGAAGTACCAATGAGTAAAAGGAATGTTAAAATTTGACAGTATAATTATATTATTTATTCTGACAAAACAATTATTTCCACAGGGACAATGCAAAAATTCCCTCTGCAAGACACCCACCTCCAATCACATGACTCTTGAATGACTAGGTAGCATGTACTCATAAAATGAGATTTCTTTGGCAAAGAAAATTCACATTCTCAGGACAGTGACAAGAGGCTCACATTTCAAAGTACGGTATGTTCAGAGATCATTCCCTTATCTCATCTGCTCCATGATAAACCAAGTTTAGGCAAAAATGAGACCTGAATAAAATTATATTTCTTTCCCATCAAATTACTGCTTTTCCTTGTGCTCCCCCCTCCACTCGCCCCACAATATTCATCTGGTAAAATACCAAAACTTGCTGCACTTTACAGAAAAATTATATCAGTATCTTAGCTGCCTATCTTATTAGACCATTTAGACGGTATGACAACGTTATTATTCTAAGTTTAGAATGAACTCATTTGAATATTTTCCAAACTTCTCAGAAAAAATAATGTTAACATGATTTTGAAACATAACATCTAAAGGAGCAGTTTTCAGCACTCACATGATACTGTTAGAAGGTGGTATGTCTCTTCTGCTCTTACTTTTAAACAGAGAGGGTTTGTATTTGTTTGTTTTAGCCACTTCCTCTCTTCTCTTCCTCTTTGGCACTTCGCTGCCTATCTAGTCTATTTATTCTTGATATAGTGTTGATTATTCTTGGCCATGTTATAAAGACTAAGAGTAGAAACCAGGCCCACCGTGGGAGGGGGGCAGGGGGCAGGGGTTGAGGGAGAGACTCTGTACATATTCTAGTCCTAACTGGGCTGGTTAGTGGATTAACGTTTGGGGTTCAATAACAAGCCGGTAGGGGAGGAAGGATACTTTAACAACTAATTACATAAAGTACAGTCAATGGATGGGGAAAATGCCTAGTGTGTGATAGTATGGTGCACAGCACGCAGCTTGGGAGGGTGCGGGAGTGAAGGGGCTGGGAGAGGTCAGATAAGAGTCCTCGAGGAAAGTGATATCTAAGGGAGACCCAAGGGGTAAGTAGGAATTAACTAAAGAAAGGTGATGGGGTGGGGGTGGAGGTGGGAAGCAGCAAGATCAAGGGTGAAGAAACCAGAGACAAACAGTCGGCAATTTGAAAGCAGTTAGGCAGACAAGCTCTAAACTGAGTTGGAAAGCCACTTACAACTCGAGGTGTTCTGGCAAGATTATTTTCTGATTTACTCAGTGACCGCTCCTCCCCCCTGTGAACAGCAGCCACAGTCAGCCCTTATTTCTCACAGCTCATGTGTCCTAGAATTCCGGTGTTTTGGAGACAAATACGGTCAAAAGTCATTGTTTAGCTTGTTAAGTGGTATCTTAGGGCTTTGAAACCTAAAGGCCATTTTCTTTCTACTGGTAGTACTGTGTTTCCTATTTTAGGAAGTTAAATCAAATAAGCATCTCCCCACCCCTTAATACTAAACACTTAATAATATTGTACTAGCCACTTATCTATGGCTAATGAGACAACTAGAAGAAAATTCTAAAAAATATCATACACTGCTGAAGTAATTTCCTTTGGTTCAAAGTTGACCTCTTCTTGTGTTCCCTTGCCTTTCAAGTAATTAGCTCTTCTTAGTTTGAGCTGGGCAGTTTAAGAGCCTCTGTAGTCATGTCAAGGTGATAAATAAATAAATAATCTTCAAACTGCATGTGCTTGGAAGTGTCATTCAGTCTGACCTGCCACCCCAGCCACATTCATTTCATTTCAGCTGGGAATGAGGTGAACAGTAGTAGTTGGGCCAACTCAGTGAATCATAAAACCTGCTCGGTAGAGCAGGAAACGTGTTTTTGGCTATGCCCTCATTCCTATGCAATGTCTTGATCAATTCTAACCATACGGTTTGAAAAAAGTAAGTTTTTCCAATATTTAAATCCTTCTTTTACTTGGTATCTAATCACACTCAAAAACTCAAATGTAGGGTTATATATTTGTCAATAAAATATACGGGTCTCAAAACCAGCTGCGATCTTCCAATAATTCATGAATCTGTTCTACTTTCTCAATACAAATCCAAACTAACACTTATTTTTCTTGAAAACTACTTTTTCTTTAATGGTTTACCCTCGGCTTTACTTGGTAAACAATAAAAAGAAAAATATTTTTAAACGCAATTGTCTTTCAAGGGTGCAAATTTTGGTGTTTCAGCATCTGCTTTTACAACTAGGAGGCAGAGATCAGAGGTGGTTAAATCTCTATTGTTTGTGTAATGGACCAGATTTCAAACAAAATTCTCTCTTATTGTTGTCTTTCACATTCTCCATAAAGTGAGGCCAGCGAGAACTTTCCCATTGTAAGAGAGATAAAACTGAAAAATTTTGTTACAACTTTACTGCCTGAGAACAATAGTATTGCTATTCTTCTTCTGGGAGTGATATAAAATGCAGTTCTCCAGAACTACAGAAGTTTGTAATTTGTCCACTATTTTAAGGGAAACAAAGGAATCTATCTCATGTATTTAGCATTTGTCCTCACTCAGTACCTTTAGGGTCTCAATGTAGCCCCTACAATAATTTGATGTTATTTTCTTTTAGTTGGAGAATAAATGTTTTTTTTTTTCCTTTTGGTACTTTGCTCTATGGTATCATGGGCAGAAAAATTCAAGTGTGACCCAAAATCTTTTGAAATGTCTAAATTAGATTTTTCTTAACAGAGGAAACACTGAACTAGCTCTGCTGGGATTTAGCAAAAGGAACCAGGTAGTAGTTAGCTTAAATTGTTAGAGATTTATTCCTTTAAACATGTTTTTTTATATCCACTCTATCATTTGATTTGATCTATAGCCTTGGTAGAGATAGCATGAAAAGGTAAAACTTTCCTATCCATTGTCTCAACTGTCATTTCTACGGGGATATTTGCTCGCCTTCACCCTTGACTTTAACTAGGTGTGAAAATCAAAGCCCCCTTTCCTATGGAGCGTGTGCTGTCCAAACTTCGATCTCATATTTCTCTGAGTTTTGCTTCTTCACCTGAGCCGTAACTGTAGGGGTTCCACAAGATTCAGTTATTGGTTCCTCTTTCTTTTCTCTTCTCTTTTTTCCTCCTTCAATTGTAACTTTCACAAGCTGACTTCTAATGCACATCTCCACAACTGACCTTTCTCCTGACAATTTTTCAACTCTTTGCTGGACACATTTCTAGATAGATTTCCTGAAGTGTATTTCAAATTAAGGACATTAAAAGAAGGGTACGGTCAGGCTCAGAGACAGATAAGTAGGTGTGGATGACCGGTGTTTGCACATATTGCAAAGGCAAATCAAATAAATTTGGATTTTTCATTATTTTATATTAATATTTTTTTCTATACATTAAACTTGGCCCTCAACTTTTAGGTCGTATGTGTACAAAAACTGAAGATGATTAATCAGCGATCCGATAAAACATACTTTACGAGTTTCAGTCTTCCAAACACTTCATGCCCAATCCATCACCTTGGTTTTCAATAGCACATTTCTATAAATGCGGAAGAACAAATAGAAAACGTGCTTTTATAAAATTCAAATGTTTCTTTAATCAACTTGGCATTGTTCTTTAACATCACTCCCGAATGACGAGTGGGCAGATCCGAATGAATTCCACACATTCCGAAAGGCTTGTGACAGTGCGCTAAGTTGGTCTTTCAACACAAGGCACTGTTTACCAAGCCAAAGGCCACTGATACCTGCCAAACGCCATCAGTCGAGGAAATCTAAATTAAGAAAATCCTGAAATTTCGTAAACTCTACATGGGTTCAGGGGTTCCGGCTTTTTAAAAAAGAATTCACAGGTAGACCGCGTAGAACTGGAGTGTATGCTCCAAATTATCACTTCCCTGCTTACAAGCCTTACAGAGCTCTAGGAGGACAATCAGTTCAGGGTGCTAAGGCTAATCAAAAAGGTGCACTTCGACTCCTTCAGTCAACGCTCCCCAGCAAACTTGGCTGTAGGGAGACTAGACAAGGGGTAACTGGTTATCCCGTTAAATGAATAATTCAGTTAGTGAATATAAAATATGCTACTTTGTTTGTTCACTAATTGGGAAGCAAACATGGGTAAAATCACACAGTGGAAGATTAGGCCTCTTCGAAACACCTCTGACCTTCCCCACTTAGCGACTCGGGGCGACCGCCTTCCGGGCTCCGCGTTGGGTGGGGACAAGGGCCGGAAGGGCGCGGCTGGGGGCGGAGCGGGTGGGGTCGGGGGCGTGTCTTGAGGAGGCGGAGACAAGATGGCCGCTCAGAACGTTTGGAGGACCTAAGAGGTGGTGGCCGGAGCCACGCCCCTAAAGGGAGGGCCGCTCTGTGCGCGCCCGCTCTATGATGCTTGCGCGCGTCCCCCGCGCGCCGCGCTGCGGGCGGGGCGGGTCTCCGGGATTCCAAGGGCTCGGTTACGGAAGAAGCGCAGCGCCGGCTGGGGAGGGGGCTGGATGCGCGCGCACCCGGGGGGAGGCCGCTGCTGCCCGGAGCAGGAGGAGGGGGAGAGCGCGGCGGGCGGCAGCGGCGCTGGCGGCGACTCCGCCATAGAGCAGGGGGGCCAGGGCAGCGCGCTCGCCCCGTCCCCGGTGAGCGGCGTGCGCAGGGAAGGCGCTCGGGGCGGCGGCCGTGGCCGGGGGCGGTGGAAGCAGGCGGGCCGGGGCGGCGGCGTCTGTGGCCGTGGCCGGGGCCGTGGCCGTGGCCGGGGACGGGGCCGTGGCCGGGGACGGGGCCGCGGCCGTCCCCCGACTGGCAGCAGCGGCCTTGGCGGCGACGGCGGCTGCGGCGGAGGCAGCGGTGGCGGCGGCGCCCCCCGGCGGGAGCCGGTCCCTTTCCCGTCGGGGAGCGCGGGACCGGGGCCCAGGGGACCCCGGGCCACGGAGAGCGGGAAGAGGATGGACTGCCCGGCCCTCCCCCCCGGATGGAAGAAGGAGGAAGTGATCCGAAAATCTGGGCTCAGTGCCGGCAAGAGCGATGTCTACTACTTCAGGTAACGCCCCTGGGGGGGGGTGTTCAAAGGGTGCGTCGGGGTCAGATCGGGGTCAAGGGTCAAGCGCTGACCTGGGCGACGTAGTTTAGAAGGGAGCGGGGTGTCCGAGCTAAGTGGCAAAGACGGGCTGGGCTGGTAGTAGAAGGTCCCTGAGTCCTTGGATGAGAGTTGACCCCAGTGCAGTGACAAGCAGTATGAATGGTGAGAGCCTAGAGCCGAGCATCCTAGGTTGAAGGTGTTGGAGACAGTAGTTTGCGAAGAAGGGTTACTCTGGCAGGGATGATTAGTCCACTGAAGGGTTAAAAGGTGTAATTCATGGAGACTGGAAACTGTAAAACCCAGTCACTGTTGGCTCCTTTCCCAGCCTGTCCCAGACTCATCATCACAAGAGTGTTTAATCATGCACATGTACAAGAGTTAGCTACCTATGGGAGCAAGGTTTCACTTTGTGGGATCCAGGAAACTTTCATATAAAATATCCATTTGGAATTCCTGAAGTTTATTAGAACTCTCTTGGTACGTTTCAAAACGTACAGTGTTTTGAAAACTAAACACTGTAATAAGTTGTTAGACTCCTAGACCAAAATTAGACCCCGGGAACATTTGGCAACGTCTAGGGACATTTTTGGGTGTCACACCTTGGAAGGGGCAGCTCCTGGCATCTAGTGGGTACAGGCCAGGGATGCTGCTAGATATTCTGTAATACACGGGACTGCTCCCACCACAAAGAATTATCTGGCCCAGAATGTTACAAGTGCCAAGGTTGAGAAACCTTGGTCTGCATGATTCAAGGTTTTCAGCATGATACACCCTGGCAGTCCTGTGGTCATGCTGTCTGTGTCATTAGTTTGGATGATCCAGTAACATCAGGAAAGTGCCTGTGGCTATTGATATCAGTGGAATTTTCTTATCAACAGGTTTACTAACATTTTTTATAAAGCATCCCATTTACAGAAGGCAGTAGAAGCATGTTACATTCGGTGGCTTGCAGGCTGTGTTTGTGGGTTGTCTGAATCATTTTCAGGGAATATATTTGGATGTTGCAACCAATTGTTGTCAGACATTTGGCCATTGGAATAATATTATGAAGGATTTCCATTCTTCTGACCTCGAGTTGGTTAATGCATTACCCTCTGGGAAAATATTTGTGTGTATGTGTTTATGAGTTGCAAATACTCTTAAATATATCTAAAAGGCTAAAAAATACACACATGTATGTGTTTTTTTATACATGGGTATACACAAAAATATCCTCACTGATACAACATGTAAATATGAATATATTTCTGACAGTCGCTCAAATATATGGTTGAGTAGTTGCAGTAAATTAATTTCACCTCTTCAGTCAGTGAAAGTGGTGTCTGATGAGAACTGCTTTATCACTGTATCTGAGACGACTTATCTTGAAATCTTCAATGATAAAATGGAAAACGTACTTTAAGCATACAAAGATGGTTATCTTTTGTATTTCCCATCATTAAATATTAATTTCACTGGAATAATACTAAGAAAGTTATTGTGGAACAAGTTGTTACTCCTCTCAAGTTCACTTGTGTCAGGTAGTGCTAGTTACAATTGTTCGTTTTCGCATATCCTTTCTTTAACAGCTCCTTCTGTTTTTCTAAGCAGGTAGTATACAAAGCCTTTCTGTGAGCTGTGTCTTCATGTCTTGTAGCCAAATATGTTTGACAGGAATATCCTGCATCTGGGATTGAACTCCTTGAGGAATAGAAGACTAATCTGTTCTCAGTAGAACATCTTAAACTTTGAATTTCACTCACTGTGAAATTTCTCCTGGGAAATGGTTTGTTTGGTTTGGGGATGACGTATTTGTCCAAACTAACTTTTGCTTATTGCAAAGCTTTTTGTTGTTGTTTTTCTTGCAGTAGCTGGAAAAATTATTTCAAAAAGACAGATTTCTGTATTCTGATTTGTGGTCACTTAATATTGTTTTGAATGTTGTAAATTTTTGGATGTTTACTTTTTTAATACAAACTCAGTACATGTTTTATGCTAGAAAAACTAATAATAAATTTTAAAAAATTTAACAAACTTTTCAAACATTCACCTAAGACAAATCACAAGCCAGTAGAGTGATAACTCTGAAATTAAAGTCTATTTATGAGACAATGCAACGTAATATGCTTTTTACTTGCTCATGCAGAATTAAAGGACACATTGAACAGATTTGTACCACATGTGCTTAGCTCAGGGCTAGAAGGAGTGTTGTCTGTTTGCTGACTACTTACAAAGTGTTAGTTACTGTGCAGGATTGTAATACCCAGTCTTAATTTCCTTATGAGAGGTTACATTCTGAGGCAGGAGGACACGTGTAGCATGTGATACTTGTAATACTGACTTCCACTTTCAGTGATGAATGATGGAGGTCACCTACTCATAGTAAAGGTGAACACATATTTTTCCATTCGTAGTGTAACTGCTTTGCATATTAGCATCCCCATAGACACCCGACCCGTTAAAAACCAATAGCTCAAAACACCCACCGTATCTGTTACTAGTGGGTTAAGAGCTAACTCTCCCGGTGGTAACGTGAACACCTGCACCAGGTTGTGTGCACTGACTCTAATAATGCTAACTCCTGAATTAGCCTGCCCCTGGGGAGATTAATTTAGAGACGCTGGTGTCTGTCAACGGAGGGTGTGTCTTAACACTTACTAATTAGACTTAAGCTCATCAGGAAAGCTTCACATTTTGGTAGAATGGCGTTTTGGTTGTTTCCTGAGACTGCCAAGTAATCTAATAGGAAGGCGTGCCTCTGGTTGCCAGTTAAGCAGTATAATTATGCTTTCTGTCAGGACTACTGATAGTATAGTGGCAGTTCATATATTATCATCCAAAGTTTGTTTGTAAAAAGGGTGTGGTTTCATGAAGTGTTGGATCCACTGGTATAGTTTCTGAAAAAGTTTGTGCAACTATTATTTGCAGTATGAACCCCATTATTTGAACAATCATTTCTAACTGGTCTACTTGATGCCTGTTATTTGTAGTTTTTGGTTTCCTGTACTTGCAGAGTGATGTTTTTGAAATATTATTTTCCTCTACATAGGAACCTTTAGTAGCTATTTCATGCCTTTTTTATCAAGTCTAAACTTGTTGGGTTCTAGACTTTTGCCTATAACTGGATTAAAGACCTGGGAAATATGGTAAACTGTTACATCTGTTGCTGTAATATATTATCAAGTGGGATATTGAAACATTTTTTTACTCCTGTCAAAGTTATGATGCATTTGCACCTGATCACTTCTCTCAAAAGATAGGACAGTGGGACCAGAGGACAATTAAAATAATCGTAGGGAGCCAGGTACATGAGGAGAGAATAAAAGGATTTCACTTTGATCTGGAAAGAGGAGGACTCGGACGCAGTATAATTAAGGTCTATAAAATCAAGAGAGATAGATAAAAGTGGACGTCTTTCTAGAAGGCAGTAGAGCACAGGAGCTGAGAGATCTGGGGTCGGTATTCCAACTCTGCCCTGACCAATGGTGCAAACTCAAGCATGTCACTTTCCCTTCCCAGTGTGGTAGTTTATTTTTCTGTCTGTGAAGTGAGTGCGATGGTACCTTTACTCAGTGTTATAAGATGTCAACCCCAGAACACTAAAATCAGTACATACAGCTCTCAAAGCTTTAGATACATTTAAGGACCAATTAAGGAAAACAATTCAGTAACTCAAGTTTTGTGGGCTCAACATACATAACTGGGTTTTTTAAAATGTATAGTGAAAATTATTTTAAAAAATCCCATCTGTTTCTGAAGACTAGTATGGGCATGAATTCTGAACTGTTGAGGTCAAAATTTAAAACCCCTCCCTCCCTTTTTTTGTCTTAAAAAATAGACTCATGTAGTCTTTGTTGGAAAACACTAGCTGAATAAATCATGGGAGAGACCCATTGCTATAGTCTTAAATGTTAAAATCTTAAAATCTGTGACTTTTAATCAACTGTCTTCCCATAATCATTTTCTTTGGGTCATCTCTGTGTAGTTAAGCCTGGTGTCCCTTGTATTACTCTCATGTTCATTTCCATGGAATCTGAGACTTAGTCACAGACCCATCTTTGTCCCTCAAGTACAGTGCTGAACACACAGATGCTAAATAACTGTTTTCCAACTGATGTAACAGTTACAGTTTTGTAAAAGAAGTCTTAAATGGCTTCTTAGCCATTGCTTTATGGTACCTGTGGAGTTGTGCTAGGGTGGAATAGATTGAGATGTTTTACTAAGTCCAAACATTTTCAAGTTCCTAATTTTTATCATTAATGTGGAGGGTATTATAAAAGGACAGAAAGCTTTTTTTCTTTCTTACGGTTAGAGGTAAAGCTGTTTTAAATATTAGAGATTTAGTCTATAACAAATAAGATGCTCTTCAGAGAGATACAGTGGAAAAGGTAAATAAGATTTTCATAGGGCAGAGACGCAGTGAGAAGTCAGCATTACAGTTTTATTGGCTCCATAGTAGAGGATCTAGCATAGGGTCTCACGTACCTTAATTTTACATGCATTCAGTGTCACAGCTCTCATAACTTTGGCAGTTAGTACTGTTTTGCTAAATGGCTTTTTTTTGTATTATCTTGTCAGATCCTTATAACCCTATGAAACATAAGTACAGTTATCTCCATTTTACCTGTGGGGAGTTAGGATAGGGAAGTTAAGTAATATGCTTAAGGTTGTATTTACTGCTAGTTAGTGCGTAGTTAGAACCCTGATGCAGGTGTTTTAACTCCAGAACTCTTAACCATCCTGTTCTGCAGCCTGCGTAGTCCCTACTTGTATTTTCAAATATTGCAACACCTTGTGCCTAATCCACTTCATAGAGCTTGATGTGCTACCAAAATAATGTAATTATTTACTATTATACTTGCATCTTAAAGTTGACAAGGGGTACATTTTAAATTCTATTTGGATTTAAAATCCAAAAGATAGTCTTTCTGACAGAAGATAGTCTTCGAGCTCTAACGTAGGAGGGAAAAGATGTTGTAAATTGCCACTAATTAAAGCAGTTTTATTCTGGGTAATAGAAGTGAACATTTTGTTTAGGAATGTTTGCTCGCCTCTCCCGCACCCCTTTTTTCAAATACGTTTAACCTAGGTTGACTCCTGTTACTTCTTAGATGTTTAGATAGGCGACACATTCCCTAAGGAGCAAGCTGTAGGTCTTCATTTTAAAAGTGTTTACTGAAATTAGAAGAAATCAATTGTAACTTGCAGGTTAAATGTAGCTTATTGAGATAGGTTTATATGGTTCCTGTAAAAAGCTCATATGCTTCTTTCACAGTTGAGATAACAGTTGAAATATATCTTGCCCACCAATTTAAAAAGAGCTCTTTATTTGGAGAAAGGAAAGAAATGCAATATTTATTAAGCATTTATTGCCTAGCTTTTAGTGTTTTTTTGTTTTTTTTTTTTCATGATACTGCCTGACTGAAGCCTGGTTCCCCCCAAAAAATAGTAAAAAGAAGATGGAGGTATGGTGGAAATTGTGCTCTGAAAAGTCTCTGTTGGCAGTACCGTTACATCTTTTTGTGATGTGCTGGAGGAGATTCTGTTAGGGTGCAGCATTGCCGACTGTCCTGCATCTGAGTTCTAGAATCTGACGTGCCAAGTCTTACCTGCCAGAGCACTCACTCACAATACCTGCAGTAGAGGAATTCATAGCTCAAAAGAAACTGATACACATACATTCTAAAACCAATCTCCAATAGAAATTCACAGATGATGTTTTCAAATTGGTTTGAAAATTCCATTTGTGAGACAGAAATTCATAATTTGGTTTTAATTAATGGAACAGAAACAGGTAATTTGCAAAGGATGGCAGATTATATATATATATTTAAGATTTTATAATGGGACTAAAAAATTCATAACCTTTTATTCCTGTGTTTGAGATCATCTCAGACTTGCATGATGAATTAGAAATAAATCATTAACCCTTAATTTCATGGATTTACTGTTTGTTTAGGAATATTAATACACTTTTCAGATCTTGTTCCTTGATCTTTTACTGCTGTTTGCCATTTCTACTAAGAAATGGCTAAGCAAGTTGTAAAATGAAGTTTTACTTAATTTCATCAGAACTTAAAAAAAAAACCCAGACAACAAAAAACCTCCCAAAAACTTACCAAGGAAGGAAAATAAAAGTATGGAATAGAATAATTTCTGTGGATCTTTTGATTTTGCCGAGTCTTGTAATTTAGATTCAGACCGATTTGTGTGGGAATGTGATTACGTAAGCTGTGTGTGAATGTGAGTAGCAAATGCAATTTACAACCAGATTTTAAAGTCGAGCACTCAATATGTTTCAGGAACAATTGTCAGTGATTTATAAATGTGAGGAATAAAACATCTTTTAAACGATTTTTGAATAATGTATCTTGATATTTTTTTTTACTCGTTCTTTTTATACTGGAAGAATCCATAGATTAAGGCAAGGGTGAATGTCCTTAAAATTTTTTTTTAAAATGTAGGTAATGATACATGCATCATTTTCAAAAGGCCTATCTTGGAGGCCCCTAGTCTCTTTAAAAAATATTACAGTCTCTTTCAGGGCTGTATTGAGCTATCTGTTTTTTATTATGGAAAAGCTCAAACATTTGCACAAGTAGATAGGGAAGTGCAATGAATACTCATCCATGTGCTGATCAACCAGTTGTAACAGTTAGCAGCTCCTAGCCAGTCTTGTGTGATCAATATCCATCCTCCCTAATTTTATTTTGAAATAATTCCAAGACATACTTAATTCCTGCCTTTTCCACAGCAGTGCCCAGAGCCCTGTTTAACCAAAGTAACAGTGTTTCTCCTTGTTCAGAATGTGAGTGTCTTGAAGCAGTTGTCGAGATAGGTAGCATTCTATAGTCATTCATTTCTTACCTTTTTTAGTGGATCATCTTGGCTTAAAAAACAACAAGATTTTATAATGGGACTAAGAAATTCGTAACCTTTTATTCCCATGTTTGAGATCTTTTCAGACTTGCATGATGAATTAGATATAAATCATCAGCCCTCAATTTCATGAATTTATTGTTTGTCTGGAATATTAATACACTTTTCAGATCTTGTTTATTGATCACAGCTGTGATGTAGAGGCAGTAGAACTTGCCACCAGCAGTACACTATTTGTATGTAATTTTTCTTACATAAGGTCTAGTTTATGGAATGAAAATGATTGGTACAATTTGAGTTATATTAAGGTCTTTTATACAGCTTAAAATTGTGTTGTGATTCCTTAAACATTTATTTTAAAGGACAAGGGGAATGTTGTTATATTTTATTTGTAGACAAATTGTAAATAATTTTTTTCCTATGAATACTTTAAAAATAATTCTTTATCCTCTTACCCCCCCCCCCCAACTGGTAAAGAAATTCTTTGATCCTCATATTTACTTGCCTGAACTCTTCATATTTTTAAAAAGAACATTCCAGTTTTTAGGGGAAATACTCAGGTTGTGTATTTTAATGTTTATATTTTAAACATTATAGGAAATTTCAAACATATATACGAAAGAAGAGGGAATTATATAAAAAAAACCAGGTACCCAGTTCAACAATCGTCCGTCTTATTGCATCCATACCCCCATTCACTACTCCTGATTCAGTCTTCATTAGTTTGGAGAGAGTTTTGCATCGCCGTATTCTGTGCGTAAATACCAACCTCATTATGCTCTTTGTGAAGATGCGATTTAGAACTTGTGGAAGTTTAATAGCCATACAGAACTCAGTATTTCATTCTGGGATGTAGAGATGCCAACAGGCGGTTCGTGGGGGTCTGCCTGGTACGGTGATCGTTGTATGCTTTCCGTATGGCTCACGGAGGAGGTCCAAGGTGGATTGGTATTTCTGGTGTCTTTGAGGTTAGGGGTGAAGTCATGTGTTATGGACTAGGTAAGAGACATGGTTTGCCAAGGGCTGAAGAGGGAAACCATTCAGCCTGTTGAAAATAGAGTGGATGCATAGGGTTGGAGCGAACATCACTGGGCAAGAGGAGTGGGAAGTGGGGGTGAGAGGTTAAGAGGAGGCTAGATTAGAAAGGATCTCAAATGCAGGGTAAGGTAGTTGGCTCCCTTTTACTAACGAGTAAAAGTCCATTGTGGGCTTTAATCATCCGATCAGTGATCATAGTGGTTTTTAAGGAAGAGCAGTCTGTAGAGTTTAGAATGCAAAGAGACTAGCAAATAGAAAATCAGTTAGCCTATCATGGCAATTTTGTCCATGATAAAAAAAAAATGATACAGGCAATGGCAAAGGAAAGGAAGGATGGATTCAAAGGTGATTATGAAGATACTGGATTTATTAACTGATCAGAGATGGACGATATAAGTAGGAGTAGATAAAATTTCCAGGAACAAACTAAAGAAGGGCTTAGGATGGTTCATTTTAGGAGAGGTCTGCATTTAAAGATTGGCAGGAAAGGAGTAAAGACTGGGGACCAGAGAGCTGCCTTTTAGATGGATTTCTCTGCATGTATGTCATGTAGTTTTGAAGCAGTGTTTTATATATAGTCTTTGAATTAATTGGTTTGGCAGTTTTCTTTATTTTTAAAAAATATTTTATTCACTTATTTATAGAGAGAGAGGAAGGGTGGGAAAAAGAGAGGGAAAGAAACATCAATGTGTGGTTGCCTCTCATGCACGTCCCCACTGGGGACCTGGCCTGTAACCCAGGCATGTGCCCTAAACTGGGAATCCAACCCATGATCCTTTGGTTCACAGGTCAGCACTCAATCCACTGAGCCACACCAGCCAGGACCAGTTTTCTGATTATATGCTTTGTACCTTAAAAAGATTCCCAGACCTAATTCTTATGTGTATGTGGCAGCTTCCCCACACCAACAGACAAACCTCAGACACCAGCAGCGTGTCTGAGAATTCAGCTCAATTCTGACACTGTATTACTTGGAGGTGAGTTCTATAGGTTCAGGGCTCAGTCCCCCAAGACTGCCCTCTACTCACGCTGCCAGTCAGATGCCAGGCTTGAGCCCAGGTTGTTACCAGAACCATTGACCATCTGAAAGTCAGAAGATCCCACAACCTCCTCGGAGTCTGTTAATTTTTTAGCGTTGTTGACAGCACTCAGTCAGACCCATTTATTCACTGCATCACTGATGTATTACAAAGGATATTGTAGGGTACAAGTCTACAACCAGATAAAAAGACATGGAGGTGAGGTCTTGAAGGAAAGCACTTCTGTCCTGGAGCTTGGGGCATGTGGAAGCATACTGGTTCCCCATTGTGGTCGCTTTCCCAAAAAAGGATGACAAGCTGTCCTTTTGGATATTTGTGAAGAAGGCTCATTACATAGTCGTGCTTGACTAAGTCTTTGGCCATTGGCTATTATTTCAACCTAGAGCCTCTCCTCCTGTCTGGAAATCAAGGGGGTGGAACTGCAGGTTCCTGTTCTGTAACCACGTGGTTGGCGCCTGTTGGCAACCAGGCACTACCTTTGAGTGAGATCCAAAAGTTACCTCCTTAACAAAGCAAGAGACACCATTGTGGCTTTTATCACTTAGGAAATTCAAGGGGTTGGGAACACTGAGCCAGGAAAGGATGAGGACCACATGTATGTGAGATGAGCAAATATGTATTTCTTATAAATTGCATTATCGCAGTGCCTAAGTCCAAAAAGATAACTTTAATTTGAGATTTTTAGTCCCAGCTAAAATCTGATTTCTGGAGACAATTGCTATTTAATGTTAGAGAAGTCTTTTTCTTTCAGTACTTAACTCTTATAAGTAACTGGTAAACTTTAACATTTAAGGAAGTAGGGAAAGACAGCAAGTTGATATTTCCTTACTCTAAAAGTTTTCCAGTGCTGTAGCTTACAGCATTTTCAGTGTGGAGGTTTTTATTATTCCTCATGAAATACCCCCTGACGTTGGAGAGGGGTTCACCTCTGAACATGCTCTGTAGCCTTATGGCTACTTGCCGTAAGTGCCGCTTGCCACTCCTGGGCCAGGTTGCTCCACTCCGCTTACTGCCACCCCCACCATTCATCTGTTATAAACGGTTCGAAGCTATATACTTGTGTTTGCTCAGACTCCTGGTCCCCTCACGATGGTTTGACTAAATGTCACGGTTTGCCGTACCAAAATAACATGAGAAGATCTGTCTGTAGGATGCAGTTTCACATGCAAACGGCGGGTCTCCATTAGAGTTAATTTTTGTGTCGTAGAGTGGCACAGCATGTTATGGCTGTGTAGTTCAGGTAATTATGGTTACAGGTGAGTTTATAGAGTGGCGAAATGTGAATACCATTAAATTAAGGTGACCATAATTTAAGTATCACTGGTATCTCAATTAGTTTTTTTTAAAGCGATATGCCAAATAAAATTTTTCTTGATTATCTACAGCTAGAAACCTCTGAGATAGGTTTGGTTTAAGAAGTGCTTTTAAAAGTTTAATCAAAGTGAAAGCAAGCGAAGACGAAGTTGAAATGAGGAAATGTTCTTACGTGCGCTGGAAAAATATAACTCATGCTTTTGATTTCCACTTGATTGTTGCTTTTCTTCAGGGTGCTCAGTGGGCTGAAGCTAGAGGTGGGATCGCAAGTTGGTTCAGGGTTGGCATGTATGGGGGTGGTTGGTAGGGAATGTTTTTTTGTGGGTGAAAGTGAAATATTAGTATTTTATTACTGGGATTAGAAGCACTTACTCTGGACTGAGAAAACTGAAAATGACTAATATTGTTCACTAGTCTACCAGAGTTTTTATTTTATTTTTTAAAGCAATTTCCCTTAATGTGCTTTCAGCCATATTAAATCCTGGCGTGTCTGAGACTGGGACCTACAGCAGCCGTCTTAGAATGCAGACACGTGATAATTTTGTCAGGCAGGGTAAGGCCAGGGCTTAAATTACTTTTTCTGGTGTTGCTCATCTAGCATTCACTTTCTCGGTCACTTCCAAGGTCATTCTGCCATGTGCAGATGGTCTCTGTGATGGGCAGAAGGCCTGCTGAGCTCTTCCCTTGGGGCCTGGTCTTGTCTGCATGATTGCCTTCGTTGGCTGCGGAGAAGGTGTGTGGTCTGAAAACGTGCCGGGGCAGCCGCGCTAACTGGTCTTAACGCACTGAGCACACGCTGTAGCCGTTACAGAGAAGGGAGTGTGTGTACCACTGTTCGGAAGGCCACTGTGTGTGAGACCAGTACCTGTAGCTGTTCAGTTACCTGCCTCACAGAAGTCCGTCTTTATGGCAGGAGGTGGGGATTTGGTATCAATTGCATCTGACTGAGTACTAGTTGGTATTCCAACTTATTTTTTTTAAACTCTCTTCTGAGGATATGTTCATCGATTTTAGAGAGAGAGAAAGGGAAGGAGGGGAGAGGGAGAGAGTGAGAGAAGAGAGGAGAAACACCAGTGTGAGAGAGAAACATCAGTTGGTTGCCTTCTGTATGTGCCCGGACCAGGGATTGAACCTGCAGCCTTATGGTGTATGGGACCATATGGGGATGATGCTCCAACCAACTGAGCCACCTGGTCAGGGTCCAGCTTTCTTTTGATGTGCTAATAGTTAAAACTTGATTTCTACCATTTTCCTTCATTGTTCATTTAGTTTATCAGTAGAGTATGTCAGGCCTTTCTTATGATACCACTTCCTATTTGATTTTCAAAATTACTAAACATAGGAACTAGTTTAAGCCATACTAAATTGCTAATCTAGATCATAAACTGTGCTATCACTTTTCATGAGTTGTTTCTTTCATGCCATTCATAGGATCTGTTGTCATTGCCAATGGTGAGCAGGGGTTGGGGTGACACAGCCTAGCCCTCCCCACAGGGAGAGGTGGCACTGGGCCACCCAGCACTACTCACTTGAGGTTCACGGAGGGGCATGCCCTCTTCTCATTGGCAACAGCTGCACTTCTGAGGTTCAGCCTCTGCCCCCTCTCTACCTTTGCACACGCAATCCTGGGCCCGTTTCTGGCACTCTTGGGGCGGCGGGGGCAGCAGCTTTTCTCGCAGGAGGGGCCCTCGCATCGCTGGCACTTGAAAGACCCACCCATCAGAGGGGGCAGGTCCAGCTCCCTGCGGAGCAGAGATGCTGCTGGAGAGGGTGAGTTGGCTTCTCCCGGCGACTGGACACGTAGTTGACTGAGTTCTTAAGTATTTTGATTTACTTAATTTGGGGGAAGGGTAACTAAAATTGATAGATTTCTGATGAGTTTTGTTCTGTAGAATAATGTTTTAGTGAGGCTTAAGTATGTTTTCCTTTGCAGTACGTAACTGGCATTTCACCCGTTACGTAAGGAACTTCTTATTGCAGGGTTAATTTGTAGAATGAAGTCAATTGGTTCTTTTAGAAATGACATTCTGGTTGCCTCTAAGCTATAGCCTAAGAGTAATAGTGCTTATCTTTTTGGTAGAAGTTGCTACCCTAATATGTTCATCTTTTGGAACATTAGTCTGTGAAAACAAAGTCCACTCTGGAACTCAGCTTTTTATTGCACTACAGAGGTCTTATTTGAGGGATTATCTGATTGAGAATTTTTATTTTATTTTGTGGAGAGATTTTTTTCCCACTTCTGAGGTACATTAAAGATTTTGTCAGAATCTTTTAAACCAGTAACTGGAATATCTAATTATAAGACATACATAGTTATTTTAGCTAAATCAGAATTGATTGTAGTTATATAAGTGACATAGTAGTAGAGAAATCTTTACCAGTTTTTAAAATTAATTTGGATTTCAGTAATATTTTATTTCTTATGTAGTATAATGGAATCATGAAAATATTTTCTAGTTCAATTTTTTAAATTCCATGCAATGTAACTTTTAATTAAGCAAAGAATTGGCTATTTCAGTGTGTCTGGAAATGAAAACCATATTCTTTACTGTTCAACAAAGTTTTTGCTTTCAGAAAGTTACTTTGTTTTGTGCTGGCCTGTATAAATAGTGTTTGAGGGTTTTCAAAAGTGGCGCTGTGACTTCTGGCTGTTTGACTCATCAAGACAATGGATAGGAATTGGTGTGAAGAAGTGGAATTGCAGGGACAGGAGAATCCAAGTAGGATTGGAGGGTCGCAGACAACTTCGTAGTAGAGTGACATTTCAGCTGGGCTTATGACAGGTAGGATTGCTTGTGCTTATCCTTCCCTCTGGAAAGACACGGCTGGAAGTCAAAGGGATGTGGCATATTTTGGTGACGTTGAGTTTCCAAGGCTAGTGGGAAAAGAGTAGGAAAAAAATATCTCCCCAGATTAAAGGGTTTTGATGTGTTAGTAAGGAGGTGAAGCTGTTCTGTCAGCATCGAGGAGCCTGGACATTGAGAACTTGGACTGGATGTGTGGCTGAGGGGTGGGGGGGTGCTGAAACACTGGGATGTGCTTTCTAGCTTGAGGATCAGGTGCTAATGGGCAGTGGTGCTTCAGCGAGGGCCGTGCGAGAAGATCAGGCTTGAGGGTGAAAGTTTGTGATGGGCAGAGATGACTCAGGTTTGGACAGTATTGAGGGTTACAGGCTATTTTATTTTATGAAACTGAGCATGTTTTGAAATTAGGGTTAGAAGGGGAGTTGAGGTTTGCTTATACATAATCTTTTGTCCTTTCCTCTGCTGTGTTTTTGTTGTCTGCTTTGTTCTAGTTTGTTAAGTGTGCTTGTTACTGGTTATCTTCATCTCCAGGCTGAATTCTATACTTTGAATTGTGTTTCAGGAATACTTACGTCATGTGATTATGGGAAAAGAATGTTGATTTGATCTTCTGTTGTCTTGAAGTTGGTGGTGGCAGAATACCAGAGTTTGACAAAGAGGGGTGTGTTGGTTTGGATGTGACCCAGACAGAAGTTTTGCTGTTCCAGGGCAATATTTTATTGCTTAGTTTTGCAGCTCTTTCCCTTTTGTCTTCCTGTTGAATTATTTTTCTTTTATAGTAGTCAGTTGGTACAAGGTTAAGTTATAAGTATAACATGTTGGTTTCTTTGAGAGGTGTTCGAGATTTCTCACAGTTCCCTCCTGGTTATGTATCCTCCTGATTTTAACAGTTAGTTTATTCTACACGTTTGGCTCAGAAAATTTAGATAAGACTTTGGGGCAATGCCACACAGGAAAAAAAAAAAGTAAAACAGACCAGTGTCTGTTTAGATTCTATATAAATCTAGTACTTTTGTAATAACAGCTTTGACAGTGTTTTGTACAGGAAGTAATTCCTGTTGGGATTCTGTAGTGGTTGCGGAGTGAGCGACCAGAGGGACAATCTGGAGTAACGAGGGCGTCGTGCTCCAGCGGTACACCTCATGGGGTTGCATTAGATGACACGTGAGCTCTCTTTATACTGGAGTTACATTCCTTTAAAACGTCAGCATTTCTTTGAAAATGTTACAGAGCAGACCCAAGGAGGGGTGTACGATATACTATTACCAAAAGGACCTCCCTTTTTTTTCCCAGGGATTCCTCCCCCATACTAGGTTCACTTTGCCTGCCGCCAGAGGAAAGATGTTTCTCAATGCCAGAGATTTGTGAAAAGGAAAGGAATTATGTGTTTAAAAGCTATATTAAAAAGTAGTGACTTAAGGTCTTCATTAAAATACTAAAAAGTTCTTCAGAATACCCACAGATGCACACAGTCCTTCCTTCTCCCCTCCGCCTAGTCCGGGGTACTGTATCTCAGGAAAAGAAGTAGAAGTCTGTGATTCAGGCTCCCGGCACCATCAGGTGTGTCGCCGCCACGATCTCCAGTTAATCCAAAGCCATGTGGCACCTTCTCAGGGCCCACCAGCAAGAGTCCTTTCACCCCTTTTCTTCCAGGCAAAGTCTCTCCTGCTGCCTAAGCCACGTGGCAGAAGGGAGCACCCCAAAGCCGTGGAGTCTCCACTCTGCCAAAGCCGTGTGGTTCTCTATTCTACTGCCATAGCCACATGATCCTCTCTCTTGCCCCAACTGTGTGGTCCCAACAAGATGCCAAAGCTGAGTGGTCCCATCCCTCCCGCCCCCACCCCGCATGGCTGCTGTGCCTGGGTCTTAAATCCCCAAGCGAATCTTCCTCTGCAGCCCCATTTCCGACTCTTCCTATAATCAGTTACACCTGCCCGCATTCCTCTATTATTCCAGCTTTACTGGGCTGCCATAGTAAGTCTGGGCAGGCATGGCCCCATGGCATGGAACCAGTCTTCTCCAAGCTCTCACACAGGTGCTGTAACCAGGGGGAGCTGCCTCCCAGTGACTTCATGGGTGGAAGTCACTTCCATCCCCCTGGCTCAAAGCTTGGCCACAGCTATTTAACATATCTATGAAACCAGTTAAAGGTTATAGATAATGTTCAATGACCATGCCCGAGGTTAGTTGCAAAGCTATTGCTATTCAACATAGCTCCCTATGGCCCTGCTCCATGTGTCCCATCCCCTAGCTTAGCCTTGTGTCGGGAGGTGAGGACATGTAATAGTTCCTGGATACCTTGAGTTCTGGACCCCAGTACAAATCCCCATTTGGGCCCCCCCTCTTGGCTGCACCCTGTCACAAAAATATAAACATGTAAAACTGTGATGTGGTAACAATTGGGACCAGGAAGGACAGCATGAAGAAAAGGTTTATGTAGAGTCTAGGGTAAATATTGCTGTCTTGTACAATTTACATTGTCTTTCTTCTAGTCCAAGTGGTAAGAAGTTCAGAAGCAAACCTCAGTTGGCAAGGTACCTGGGAAATACTGTTGACCTCAGCAGTTTTGACTTCAGAACTGGAAAGATGATGCCTAGTAAGTTACAGAAGAACAAACAGAGACTGCGGAATGATCCTCTCAATCAGAACAAGGTTAGTTGATTTACTTATAACATCTGTATGCTATTTCAAATGCTCCCCCAAAAGTACCTTATATTTTAAATATAACACTGGAGTTTTGGTTGTCTGAATTCCAGTTTATTTTTCGTTCCTCCCCTTGCTAAATATTTTGACTTACAAATCTGATTAATTTTCTGGTAGTCGGCAGTATGTACAGAGGGGGAGCCTAAGTAAATTGTGCACTATTGAAAACACCGTTCCAGTGTCTGTCTAGGTCAACAGACATCACACTTTTGGCCCATTGGGACTGTTCACAAAAGATTTCTTTGTTGATGTTAATTGTCTCCTTTTTTTTTCTTTAAAATAGTTCCTCTTACCCAAAAAGAGGCAACATTTTAATGTGACATATATTCCTCCCACATAGTTTGTAGTCATCTACTCATTTTCAGGGTTAGGGTTTGAGAAAGGGCAGTTTTTATTTTGACTTGTGACCACGTGGAGGATAATGACTTTCGTGGATAATCTTCTCATCCTAATACTGGAATTGGAGACTTTTCCAGTAGCTCTTATTTTTATTGAGGTGCTTAGTTGATGGCTTGTTAAAGGAATTTAAACTAGTAGCGTTGGAATTATAATGCTCACGTAATTGTATTAATGCACCCGGTATCTTTACAAGGCACCTTTAACATCCCTTCCCCGCCCCTCCACCCCCACCCCCACCCCCAAGGGCAACTAATCTTACAACCATTTTTTTCTCAGTTTTTTTTAAATCTCATTGGTGTGTGTGTTACCAGCGCTACGTTCTCACACTGACTGTGCAACAGTGAAGGGAAGAGGAAGGGCTTTTCTTTCTAGGGACACGACTGCTGTCTGCCTGCCACTTGGGAGTGTGTGTTCCTTTGCAGAGCCCGGAGGCAGCAGAGAGGAAGGGCTTTGGGTCCTGGCAGGCAGAGTGCGATGCTCTCTCTGGCTCTGCCCCGCACCAGCTCATGCGGTTCCGGGCGACCTC
Organism: Tonatia bakeri; assembly: GCA_004024845.1. NCBI lineage: Eukaryota > Metazoa > Chordata > Mammalia > Chiroptera > Phyllostomidae > Tonatia > Tonatia bakeri. The sequence goes on from PVIA01005205.1 coordinate 85,761, forward strand.
CTTCGCCTCTGACAGCCTCCGAGTTCTCGTTGAGCTCGTAAATCCTTTCCCTTGGCATGAGTGGGAATTTGTATGAAAACGTCTAGTCTAGTACTTGACCCGTGTTTGTTCCCTTCCTTTCCCTGCTGCACCTCCTAAAGCACTAAGCCACCTCAGTGAGCAGCGCTGCCTGGTGGCCTGTGTGGGACACTTTCTGCCCCAAGCTGTTCTTATCTTTTCACCTTTCCTGAAGGGTATGGGGTCTCTGCTTCACATCTCTCTCTATTCAATTCCTCGTTTGTTTACCGTGGTTGAATAGGTTAGAACGCACTGTTTCCGCAGCAGCATTGGCTACTTTGCGTGGGTTTCCATGGGACAATGGCAGGTACCTTGTTTAGAAAGGCAGGGTGGGAAGGGGAGGCTGAAATTGCCTCTGACATGCGTAACAGTGTTACCCTAGGTCGAAAGAAGTTAAGAAAGATATGAGACAGTGATCGGAATTCAGGGAGCTCATGTTAGCAAAAGTTAGGACCTTGAGTGTGTGTAGGCAGAGCTGCATGATATCAGCTTGAGAAAACTATTCTAGGTTTATTTTCCTTCTTACATATACAGAGGAAAATTAAGATTTTTTTAACTGCCTTTTAAAAATAACCACAGTGCTGGGTGTCTATGGAAAGGACTCACATATTTGTGAAATGACTGAAATGCTTTCCAACTACCTTATTGTTACCAGACTCACAGTTAAGTTACACTAAGTGTAATGTGAAGATAAACTTCCTGATAGTTATGATTTCACTAAAAACCGAAACCTAATTCGTCTCTTTAGTTTGTGTGCACCTTTACGCCCTAGCCACGCTGGACTGCATCACCCTGCTCCATGGCATGTGCTTTCAAGATTCTGCTTGCGCATGTGCTGTTTCCTCTGCTTGGAATGCTCCCCCCCCCATCCGGGACTCCTTCCGTCCAAGGCTCCGCTCCACGGTCCGTCCCTGTGAAGCCCGCCCTGCATTCTCCAGGCAGATCCAGTCCCTTCTTCCTAGCGCCTCCCTGGTGCTTGGCTGCTGTGTCTGTGGTCGTCTGTCAGCCCCAGTAGACTGTGAGCTCCGCGAGGGCAGGGACCGTGTCTTTGTTGTTGTTTCTGTGTATGTTGCCCAAAGCCCAGAACACGGTAGGTACTTAATAAATGTTTGCTTCATGTTTGTTCGATTAAATACCCACTTCGTTTCAGAAGTTTATAGTGGCCATGAATGTTTATTGAATAAATTAGTATACCGTACATTTTTTTTGGAAATGCTTCTCATTGTCATTGTTTTCTAAAGCTTTTTATCTGAATTTTGGGGGGGTATAATTTTATTTTGCGTCTGGTTTTATTTTCATTAGGTAGTCAGAAAATGGAGTTTTGCATTTTTTAAAATAAGTTCTCTTTTGGTGTACCACCGACATGAAATATCTCTGTAGGGTAGGAAATGTATTTGTGAGTAATTAATAATAACTATTATTATTATTGTTTTAGTTATCAGTATAGAGAAAGCTGGGAGGCTTGAACTGATAACGGGAATCTGAGGCAGTGTTTTTGCTTTGTAGTTGTAAACCTGGCTAAAGCGCTTTATTAATTGTGTTTTGAGGTTTTTTTTAACTCTTACCTTCAAGGAATTAGAAATGTAGTTAATAAAATAAACTTTGAAAGAGGCTAAATTATAGTTTATAATGATGAATTATAAACTGATTTTAATATATCTTCCACATCAAAGGTGAATTTACTGGGTGAACAGTGTATTCAGATATGGTTGGAAAGATACTTTCTGAAGATCTTTGCAAAGTGGCTTTTAATTGTTTTCAGATGAGTGGGTACAGTGGTATGGGAATTGTCTTCTGATTAATATTTAGTAAGGCTGTGGAAGTACCTGCTCTCTCTCCTCTCAGTCTCAGTATCACCCTGACTCTGAAAATCTGCTCCATTCTTGTAGACATTGTACCTTAACGATTTTCTTGCTTCTGCCGTAATTATTCCGGTCAGAAGCTCCACCTGTCCAGCTGATAAAGCAGAGTTGCGATGTCAGGTGGGGCACTGATGGAGAAGACTGGAGAAGAGTTTGGAAGGCATCACCATCAAGTTGATAGTTGAAGTCTTAAGTGGCTTTCTCGGAGCTCACTTGAAGGGGGAAGTTACAGAAAAACAGAGTCCAATAGTCATTTCTTTGCTGATGGGAGTGTGGTGCTCACCAGCCACATGTGGCTGTTGAATACCTGAACTGTGGCTAGTGTGCCTGAATTACTGGATTTTTAGTTTTATTTAATTAATTAAAGATCAAATAGCCACATATTCCTGGTGGCTACCATGTTGGACAGTACAGTTCTAGAGCCATGTCCCTCAGTATGTACACATGATAACAAAACTTTTGCTTCCAAAGCTACATATTATTTAGGCATTTGTGCAAGCTTTTGTTCTTCAAAGAGATGTTTCAAGGTTTCAGAGATATGATTCTGAACATTTTAAGGAAGTTAGCTTAAAATATGTTTCTTTTTAATTGGAGAACACTAGGATTGGATAAAGAAGAGTATAGTGATTATCAGTGCAAGGTATGTTTAAGGACCTTAAGAAACTTGGTTTTGTTGCTAGAAAATTCTTTTATTTTAATGTTTTAGATGTATAAACATTAAACTCAATTCCTTGTGCTTCTACCTCTTAACTACATCACCAAAATATTTATTGATTAAAGCTATGAAACTAATAAAATTCAAGTTCCCTAGTACTAGTATAACTTACAGTATATTTCACAAATTTCTTACAATATGAATATGGTGTGGAACTAGTTATTTTTCTAGCTTGGCTTGTCAGTGCTATTGGTATCTTGGAAAGACTCAATTCTTTCACTACGTTTCTCTATTTACATAAATTTGATATATTTTGAAATAAAGAGCATCATGTTCTCTTGAATTAATTACACAGTATGTCATAATTCATTTCTCATGAATTACCTTGGTTTATGGTAATATGCTGCTGTGATTCTACACACACCTTGAATTCTGTGTGGTCGTGCCCTCGGTATTCAAGCAAATGACCTAGCGGGTGCTCGTTTCAGTTGTCTACACCAGTGCACTGAAAATAAGTGATTGCAGAGTTACTGTGTCACGGGGACATTGTCTGTGCAGTTTGAGAAACAAGCGGCTACTTCAATGGTGGGAACCAGCTTGGGTGTTGTGTATAGAATGAGTGCACGTGGGGAATGGATTGGGAAAAGGAGAGACTGGAGGTAGAACAGTTTGGGCTGATGCGGTCTAGAAAATCAATGATGGCTTGACTTAGTGCTGTAACAGGAGGTACGGAAAGGTGTGAGACTCAGTCAGGAGAATTAGTGCACATAAGTACCCTGTGAGCGTGGAGAGGGACTTGAGGCCTGCTGCAGTTCTGGCTCGGGTAACTTGGGGCAAGGGTGATAGGAAGTAGGGGGAGATGAGCAAGTTTGTGGATAGTGTGAGGAAGATTGAGTTAAAATACTTTGTTTCTTGGACCTCTGGAAAGATCTTATGGACCCCTGGGACTCCCAGGCCATACTTGGAAAACTCCTCTATTGTAGAGGTTTGCCACAGTATATTGAGGTAACCCAACATAGGAGCAAACAGAAGAGAAGTATCTTGTCACACTGTTTTTTTTTTTTTTTAAATGAATGAATAAGTCTGTCTTAGGGAAAGTAAGAAGGAACTTTCAGAAAGGTGGTAGGAGAAACAAGAGAATGTGGGGATCCAAAAGCCTAGGAAAGATGATTTTTGTTAAATGCTGGGGGGAGATCAAGATGGATGAGGATTTTGTAGTATCCATTGGACTTCCAACTTAGAAGGCATCTGGTGATCTTTAAACACCAGTATTGAGGGTTGGAAGGCCCAGAAGTCATTTATAAAGTCAGAAAGTTTCTGGGAAATGAGAAATCAGAAGCAAAATATAGCTTGCTCTTTTAAAAGTTTAAAAATTGATTTATTATTAGATTAGTTTGTACACATGGTGAAAGGAAAGTACACACATTCAGTGAAAAATATCTTTCTCTTCAGTCTCGCGGGCTTAGTCTTCTTACCTACAGGAAACTGTTGTTAACCAGTTTTTATGTCCTTCCAAAGTTTCTATGCACTTAGAAACATGTACACTTATGTGCATTTTTACCCCCTCCCATAAAAATGGTTAGAATACTCTGATGAAGCTTGAAAGAGATGTGGAGGGGAGAGGACACTATTCAGAAGAGAAAGCACAGTCAGGGAACATTATTCCCTTTAAAGGCTGAAAAAGGCCAGCTTGAAAGAAACTGATAGAGACAGGGAAGTGTCCAACCTGAGGGTCCAGGAGGCCCTCTGGGAGTCCTTGAACTCTGTGCAATATGCTCTGTTGTGCATTTTTCTAAGGGGAGAGTCTGCTCATCCAGTTCTCAAAGGACGTGTATCTTAAGAGTTAATAACTACTGTTTAGAAGCAGGAGAGGAAGCAAGGCCTTGGCAAAAGATGTGAGGGACCAGCTTCTTTCTGTGGCTCAAATTTGGTCTTTTTTTAACTGGTAAGGAATTTTTCAGTTACTGAAGTAGTTAGTACCTTAGCGGGCCGACTTATTTATGTCCTAGGGACCCCCTGGGCCTGTGGTCGAATCATTCTGATGACCAGCTCCTGGTGGGGCATAGTGTGGTAAGAACTGCCCCTTGTCTTCTGCTTTGCTAGAATCTTTCCATCCGAACTGAAAACAGAGACTTGGTTCCTCCCACCAACATTCCTTGTGTATGAAGACAGCAACTAGAATCTTCCCCGGAAATGCTGGTGCTCTTTTTATCCGTGCCTTAAACCCTTCATGAACAATGTCTTCTGGTCTGTGTCTGTTGGAGATTGTAGGGCCTGGAGAATGGGAGTGAATAGATCATAGGTGATAAATCATTTCTCAGCCTTGAAGTGCTCACAAAGGGTTACTGGCATCTCCCTGAAGTGAGAGCCACTGTTGAGTACAGGTTTCTGTGAATTTGAAGTGAACTTGACAGAAGTGGAAGCGAGGAGCCAGGTAGATGGTAGAGCAGTCCAGTGAGGAGTGGTGATGGCCTAGACACACGTGGAGAGAAGTGGACAGATTCCAGGCGTGTTTGAATCTGGAATTGACAGGATTTGCTCATGACTTGGGTGTGGAAGATGATAGAAAAGACTTGTGTGTGAGCCCTCAGTTTGTAGATGGTTCCGGTTGCCCTTTACTGAGATTCCTGTAGGAAGGAATTTACGTAGGTGGATAAAATCAACTCAGCGTTGAATATGTGTAGTTTGAGGTGCTTATTTCATATGTAAGTGGAGACGATACATAGGTAGTATTCCAAATAATAGAAGTGGAGGAGATTATACAGATACAGGAAAGGATCCAGAACCAAGCACTGAGAAAATCCAGTAACGAGAATTTGGTGAGAATGGAAGGAATCAGCAAAGTGTGTTGTGAAAGAATGGCTAAGCTAGGCTGGAGTGGGAGAGGAGAACTTCAGAGGGAAGTGATCAGTTACATTGATTGCTGCTGAAAGACTGAACTGGGGAACACAGACACTGCCACTGAGTTTGGCAACATGAATTAATAACCTTGATGATAATAGTTTCAATGAGAACAGACGCCAGATCGGATTGAGGTGAAAGTGAGCAAGGGGTAAAATTGGTCAGCATGAACAATTGTTTCAATAAATTTTCTTGGGAGGAAAATCATTAAATGGTAGATGAAAGGGATACTGGTTTGGTTGGTCTCCATTTTCAAGGCTTCAGAAAGGTGAAGGAGAGTGGGGTCTCCAGCACGAGGGGAAAAGTCAGAGGTCAAGAAGGCGAAGCGCATTTGCAGTGTAACGATGATGGTGGTGGACCGTGGATTTCCACTGGGTAGGGAGGAGTGCGAAAGGAGTTACGGAACAGTGAGAAAAACCAGACAGTCAATGGATAGGAGATGCTGATGGGGCAAACAATTTTAGAGGGCAGTGCTAAGTGGGTTGCAAGGGTAGGAAGTAGAAATTGCAGCGTTGGACACTTGATTGAGATAATTGGAGATGGTGTAGTTACTAGGTTGATAAGCCTGTTATACTGTTAGATGAGTGAAGTTGGGTAGAATAGGTCAAAGCACTCAAGGTGTTGGATGAGTTGTCCACATGGGTATTGAGGCCTCTCAGAACGAGAACAAGAGTTGGGATGGAGAGGAAGACGAGAAACAAACGAAAATTTTCCGTGAATGAAGGAGAAAGCAGAGAAGAGGGGCAGAGAGTAGTATAGCCAGATCCTAAGAGCTTCAAAGGAGCCAGAGTTTTTGAAGGAACAAAAATGGAGAAATGATTTGAGAAGAATAGGGAGAAAGGAAAAAAAATCTATCCTACTGTACTTCCTGGCCCTTAGATATGTAGCGCTGAGAGAGAAAGGAAACCCTTCATTTGAGAGAAGTTTGGGGGAGATACTATCTTCAAGGGGCCGCCAAGTTTCAGTAAGTCCAGGGACCGGAGAGAATGCTCAGAGAAAACATTGAGGATGTAGGAAAGCCTGCCGATGAGTCATTTTCAAGAACGTACAGCGTTAAGAATTGAGGTTTTCAAACTTCAGATCATTAAATCAGTGCAATTGTTCATGACTAGAATTTTTAAAAAATGAAATACAAGAGGATTAGAAAATTGCACATCACATTTAGTAAGGGGGAGTATTTCAAGCAACTTGTGTTACATACTTGTGTGTACTGACTCATAATGTAAACTGCATCTCTACTTTTAGTTGAGGCCAGAAAAGTTGGACAGCCCCTGTGGGGTGGATGTACGGCAGGACACTCTGGAATGAGTGGGGGATGACAGTGTGTGGTCTGAGAGACTTACTTGGCTACGTGGTCGTTACCAAGACATGAATTTGAGGTATGATAGGATTAATTTTGATTGGTGCTAGAGGAGCAGAGTAAATAGTTACAATAACTGTGGTCCTGACTTTAAAATTTTTTTTTATGGTTCTGACTTTTAAAACATTTTTAAATTTTTTATCCCCACCCAAGGACATGCTTATTGATTTTTAGAGAGAGGGGAAGGGAGGGAGAGAAACGTCTATGTGAGAAACATCAATTAGTTGTTTTTCCTACGTGTTCCAACATGGGACTAAGCCTGCAACCTGGGTATGTGCCCTGACTGGGAATCGAACCCACGACCTTACGCTTTTCAGGATGGCACCCAACCAACTGAGCCACATCAGCCAGGGCTGGTCCTGAGTTTTTAGAAAGGAGGTATGTATACCTCTGCTGGATTGCTGTTACAAACTATAATTGACAGTGACTTTGCCAAAAACACCATCTGTAGACACGGATTATTTTCCCGTGGGATGCTTGTGTCGGGCTGGCTGTGTGACTCAGAGGGAAACGCTGGCCACAGATCTACAAGCATGACTTCATGTTAAATAGTAGGTGGAACAAGTCTAGGGATTATTTCTCTTACACTTATAATCTGGAGGCAGGTAATACAGATGACTCTATGCTTAGTAATCTTGAAATGGATACTGCAGACTACATGAATTACAGTATTTTCCACGTATGTAGCACCTGTAAGTTTAAGACATAAAATGAGACTATTGAAGGGTAAGGGCTACATAACACAAGACCTAATGTGTAAGAGACATTCATCATTTGTTTCACAGAGTTTTTTTAGCACATTCTATGTGCTTAGTTAAGCATTATTCCATATTCTGTGAACATGATAGAGCAAGTTTCTGTATTTGTGGAACTTATATTCTAGTGAGATGACAAACTGATACACAATTTAAATGTTAAATGCTACACAGTGAATTAAATAAGAATTATTGAGGTTGACAGGATGGCTATTTTAGGCTAAGTGATTGGGAACCTCTTCTTTGAGGAGTTGATTTTTAGGTCATGTTCTGAATGACAGTCAACTATACAAAAACCAGAGGGAAAAGCATTCCATGCGGAGGGAATAGCCAGTGCAAAGTCCCTAAAGCAGGGTACATTTAGCATATGAGGGCAGATAGGAGGCAGGCCACAGAGGCGAGAGTTTAGTGAGTGGGAGAGGGGAGGTAGGTAAGTTCAAGGGAGCAGACAAACCTAGTCACAGGGCTTGGCGAGGCAGCTTAAGGAATGGTACGGAGTGCTGTTTGTGTACTGTGTGTGGGGAGTGATGTGAATCCTCAGCTACTGTGTGGACAGTGTGTGTGTGGTAGCGGTGCAGAAGTGGTAGCTGGGACCAGTTAAGGAGGCTGTCACTATGTTTGTCTAGGCAGGGCTGATAGTGACTCGGATAGCGCTTGTTAACGAATGAAAGGAGGAAAGGATAGGATGTGCAAAGGACACACTAGAACTGTTTAGTAGTCTTTTGTCAAAAAACGTCATTTTCTCATAAGCAGAAGTGGGTTTATTAGATATTAAATAAAGGATATTTATCTTTAATGAAAATGACAAGTAATTATCAGCTAACAGTACTGCTCCTTTTCTTCTTTTGGTTCATTTAAGCCAAGTATTTAGATACTGATTGGTTAAGATTGCTAGGAAGTACCAGAAGAAAGTTACTGTGTGAGCAGATAGGCTTGCTGATGAGAATAGTCTGTTCAGTATTGCAGTAGGTTCAGCATATTACAAGTTAGTGCCTTCAAATGTGTCCAAGTATGATAGACAGACAGACCTTTAGAGATGGTCGGGGCCTGGCGTTCATGCTTACAGTGAAGGGAGATTTGGTGAGATAGTTGCCCATGGCATGACTTTGGCAAGATTTATTTTGGACGCCCATGTTTCTGTTGATGATTAAGGTTTATTTCCCTAACTTAAGGTCCTGAAGTCTGACTCTCTGGACTAGTTTAGTAAAATAATTAAACCTATGGGAAACAGTTTGTGTGACAATTTCCACAATTTTAAAGATGTGTAGTCAGCTAGCGCGAACCCAGATGTGAAGGAGATAATGAATTTCAGAGAGTGTATTCCTGTGTTTGAATACAGCTGCTCGAGGTATCTCCTGGAAACTCAGCATCCTTTGCCATCAGTCCTTTAATGACCTCATGTTAACCGACGCCCCTAGGAGTTATTTTTCGAGTAGAACTCTTCAAAGCTGTTTCAGTGCGTTTCAGCCCTCCACCTCTGCAGTTCATTACAAGTGTGAGTCCGTTTGTAATGAGCTCAAGTTGCAGTCCGCCCATTCTGTTATGTTCAAAATAAGATCTGTTGGTCTCCTTAAAAATATTTTTAGGATATTACATAAGTGGATTTCAATATAAATTTATAGATTCCACATACGTATTTTTTTTTGCAAAAACAAATGAATGTTGTATGACCTTGTGAATATACTAAAAACCACTTAATTGTACACTTTAAAACAGTGAATTTTATGATATATGAATTCTATGTCAATGAAAAAAACCTGAAGGATCTGAAATTTCTTTCAGGATAACCCTGCTTTGACCCAAAGGTGCCACTCAGGTTCCTTGTGTATGAAGCAGGGGATGGTTTTCCTTCGGGGAAAGCATAGTAGGTTAAGTTTCTGAATTTCAGTAGCATGTTCAATAACACGTTAATGCTCAGACTAGAAATGGCTGCTGTTAACTTAGCCTTCATGTGCCATCGTGACCACAAATTATAAACCTCCTTTGCTTACTGTTGTCTCCCTCCCACCCTGAGAACGTGAGTGCCGAGGCCCGGATTTTGGTGGCTTGGTAATGGCTGTCTTCCCCGCCCGCAGCGAGTGCCTGACAGAGTAGGCTCGGTGCTTGGTCACCGACTGGGTGAGCAAAGTGGCAGTGGCAGCACCAGCATTGCACACGCGTTATCTTATTTGATCTTTACAGGGCTCTCGGGAAGTTATTGTGATCCTCATTCACAGGTGAGGGACGTGACCTTAGAAAAGTAAAGTCTTTATTTCTCATGCTGGGGCATGAGTCCCTCTTGGGGTTATGTGGTATATGCAAAAGCCAGAGAATTAAAATGACACTTGAATGGTAAGTGGAAGTATCAGTTGTATTAGAACATTTTGGGTAGATAGAGCAGCATTTTTACATTAAAAATTTACATTAAAATTTACATTAAAAACATGGCTAATTTTTAAAATAAAGTGCATAATTTGCATTGATTTTAAAGATAAATTATGTATCTAGAATACGTACAGTTGTGAACTGTCATACAGTAGCTTTATTTCAAAGCCAGGCTGAGAAATACGGCATTTAGAATATATAGTTTAAGTCCCTGCTGTACAGATTATGTTTATGTGAAGGCTTTATAGGGTGTTCCCCACATGGATGGGTTCACAGGAATTGTTTCTCTATCCTTAACTTACGTGTTTCTTATTTATCTATATATTTCAGTCGATCTGAGGATACACCTAAGAGAGGTATAAGTTCTTTTTTCCCGGTTCCTCTTTCATAGTCAGCCTTCAGTTTACAGAAGATCACACTTCTCACTTGTTGCAGTGTTACCATGGAACAAAGAGTTTGATCTCCAATAAAGGGACAGTTTGAAATAGTGGTGTTGATACGGAAAAATGAATGACTCGGTAGCAGTGAAGTCTTTCTGCTAGTACGATTCTTTGCTTGCAACAACGTTTACAGAGGACTTAGTGTAGATTCTAGTTGTTAACATTTTCGATGGTGTACATGTGATATTTTGTCCTATGATGCAAATGAAGTTCAAAAAAGTTGAATGACAGAGTAAGTCATTTTATTTACATTTATGTGAATAAGGTTTCTTTGTGTTACATCCAAAAAGTGAATATGAAGAGAATTAATACTAAATCTTGACCCATTCTAGCAGTTAAAAATACTGATTCAAGACCATGAAGTTATTTTTAAGTAAAAAATCGTTTTTATTAACATGTTTATCTAATTTTCATCTCTCAGGTTTAATAATTTATTAAAATTAATTTATCATTTTTGGTCAGTTATATACTAATAATTGCAATAAACTAGAGAGATTTATTATTGTTTATCCTTAAAAGCTCTGTGGTCACAGAAAGGTTAAAAAATAATTTCATGAGATAAATGACCAGTTAAAGGTTTTCAAGTTTAAAATGGAAAATAACTCAGGGAATGGAATTACTCAGAGAGAGAAAGGAGAGAAATGAAACTGTAACTTGAGGTGGTTCTTGTATAAGTGGTTGGTGGTGGGTGTATTTAGATTCTGTTAGATATATTTTAAAGTGATGTAACAGTTTATTAACGTGGCAGTATTTAAAATACTCGAGTAAGTGGATCCTTTGAAACTTTACATTAACATATGAAATATTCTTGATGTCAACTAAAATGTAGGTGGTATATATATGTTCTCAAAAAAAATTTCAGGGGTTCAGGAATGTAGAAAACTCCCCACTGATTTATGACGTGTTTTTCATCCACCTCTTTCATTATTCTCTAAAGCCTCAGTTGAGTTAGATCCCTGAAAGGCTACACAGTCATTAAACCATGCTGGTTTAGTTCCTTTCAGAATCACCTTCACTGGGTTGTCCTTTAAATGTTATTTTCTTGTTTTTTTATGGGAGGTTACTGAGGAAAGAAAAAGCACTTAAATTTTGCTTAATATTCACTGTGATGTTAAGTGTCCTTAATTTTTTTTAGATTTAGTATCAGGACAGCTTGTGTTTTCTTCATTAATTGGTGTGCTTCTTCCTTTCTGACCATGATATCTGTACACCTCAGTCCCTTAAATAGGGACCCAGGCCCCTAGAACGCACACATGCATATCAGATGCTCAGCTCTAGTGTCAGTCACTGTTACCCTTTTCAAAAGCAAATTTGTTTACTCCCTGTCCTTAATTTTCTATTATTATAAATTAATTTTTGCAAATTCTTTCTGAGTGTAAAAGAGCCATTCCAGATACTTATTGAAAAGAGACGAAGTAAAAGGTAAAAAAAAATTTTTTTTTGTATTCTCAGCAAGTAGGGGTTTGAATAGACCCTCAGAATTATTTGAGTTGTTTGAATGCTTTCAGCCTAATGTATACATTATTATAAAACACATTATCAAACTTTGATTAAAAAGCTAGATAGTATACTGAGAAAGTTTATTATAGGCTGGAAACTTGTTCTAATATTAAAATGTGTGTGTTTGCCAGTTTAATTTTGTAATACAAGGAACTTCTTCACATTTTCTTATATTGAAAGGGAAGATTTCAAATATGTGTATGGATAGCTTTAATCTTGCCCCATAAAAAAAAAGTGTTAGTTTTATAGCTCCTAAGTTTATGGCAGATTGGTAGTTATCAAAATTCAGACACACAGCCGGGCATGAATGAACAGTGACCCTGGAGTCCTGCGGGGAGGGCAGCGGTGATGAAATGTACTGTTTTTGAGACAGTTTCTGGGAAAACTAGTTCGTCCAGCCTTTCAGATGACATGATACTGTTTTGGAACACACAATTAATTAGTAAAACATTCTTTTTGTCTTCAGAGCTTTCAAGACCAATTAAAAGGAGAAAAATAATACAAAAACAAAGATCAAGAGAATGGTAACAGCACGCTCTTGAATAACCTCTTATTTCATGCCACTGGGGATGAATTGCCTGTCTCAGTGTCAGACAATGGAAATTAATTGCATATTTTGAATATTTTTAGCCAGATGTCCTAATTTTTAAAGAATATAAGTTAATAAAAAAAAAGTCAGTCTTACCATTGTAGTACCAGTGTTTTTACGTTTCATGCTTCCTTCCAGTCTTGTGGGTTTAAAATTCATAGTGCAGAATAGTCACTGCTGCCTCCTGCCATCTTCGGTAACAGCGAGGATCTTACAGCCTGGACTGCGTTTGTCCATGCAGACGATTGCAGTTCACTTGCGTGTCTGCTGATGCCGGCTTTGCTCCAGTACCAGCAGAGTATATTGTTTTTTGTGAAAGAACAAAAGCAAAACCAAAGGTACTGTTTAGTGATAGATATTAATTGTAACTAGTTAGTGACAGAAAAATTCTCCATGAGTATTTATTTATGTGTTAAGCTCCTTTGAGATTGAATATCAACTATTTCGTTGGTTGGGTGGCTTGGCTTAGGGCCTCAGAATCCTCTAGATGTCGTAAATCAGAGGTGTCCAAAGCTGTGGCATCACAGAATTACCAGGAGAGCTTTTAAAAATAGACATTTCCGTGCCCTGCACTTTTTAGAAATGACATACTAAGTGGTTATTTTGCAGCCTGTTGGCCAAGTTTGTATGCTTCTAAATCAGAGTTTTTTTTTCTTTAAGCCATAAAGATAAGAAAGCTAAGTACCTGAGAAGTAATATTGTTAGAGTTATTTAAGATGAATCTATTTCTTAAAGGTAAGAACTTACCCTGAGGAAAAACCGAGTTCGATGAAGGGACGGCGGGCCTGCCCAGTGCACACAGAGAAGAGTGTAGGGGGGGGCGGAGTGGAGACACGTTCATAGTGGGTCCAGATAATACTAAATAATACTGTAGTTGTCAGGTTAACTTACTGTGATGCTCATGTTTGTAGACATTGCTAATATTCTTTAGGCAGAGGTTGCGACTCAATACCTTCAGGGCTCAGACAGACAACACAAATGTGAGTTGTTGAGAAATTCTGCAGGAGGAGGAGCCTTGGCACCTGGAGTTGGCAGCCGTCAGTAGTTAAGCATGGCCCGTTGTGGCTAAATCAATTTCAGTTTTTAAGAGAAGCTAGAATCCTGCATTTTATGCGAAGTCTCCAGATATGTAGCTGTTGTCTTTATTTATTAAAGACCCTAGAAACTGAGCAGACACATCCACGAGTTAGACGTGGTTTGCCTGCCACCGATTTGCAGTCTTGTAGAGCAGCGGTTCTCCAAATGTGGGCCCTGGGGCAGCAGCAGCTGCACCTGAGACCTTAATAGAAAGGCAGGTTCCTGGGCCTTCCTCAGGTGTGTTGATTCAGAGCCCCTGGGAGTGAGGCCCAGGGATCTGAGTATTAATAAGCCCCCTGGGTGAATGCTCACGTTTGAGAACCACTATTTTGGAGTCTGCAAGTTGATAATTATAATTTTTATCTGGAGGTAATTATAAAGATGAAAGTTCACTGACTCCTGTAGATTTATCAAATGTATTTCTATATCAAATTATGAGATGTGTATTTTTTTAACGTTTCTATATATTTTAAAGACTTTATCTTTTAGAGAGGGGAAGGGAGAGAGAAAGAGGAGGAGGGAATCATCATGTGTGGTTGCCTCTTGCGCTCCCCCTACCAAGGACCTGGCCCTCAACCCAGCAAGTGCCCTAGACTGGGAATCGACTTGGTGACCCTTTGATTTGCAGGCTGGCGCTCAACCACTGAACCACACCAGTCAGGGCAGATGTGTATTGTTTTTAGATAAATGTGACCTTTTATATTTTTGGCCATAATCATATTTTGTTCTTTTTCTCTCTCACCTCCTCTGGCCACCTGACCCTACCGCCCTTTGCTGTTAAAGTATTGCAAATGTACCTAGTAATTCTGTACTTCACTGGAACACATGTTTTATTACTAGTTGATTAAAAGTAGATCTGTATGTTGCTTTCTGAAACTCAATTTTAAGTCTCTTAAAAGTATTAAATATCATAAAATATATATTACTTTATTTTATTTTTAAAAATTGAGTTTGCTAGAATTAGAACTTCCGTTTCTAATTATCTTTACATAAAAGGAAAATGTTAATTTATGTGGTTTTATGCAAGCCTAGCCTCCAAACAGCTGACCCAGCTGTTTATAATTTAATGGCAAGTATGCCCTTATTTCCCTCCGTTCTCAGAATGTAGAACTGCTCGCTGTCCCGATTGCTGACCTGAAAGTTCTTCCTTTTGTATAACCCAACTGTAAACATATTTGTTCATTTGCAAGTCTGTAGTGTCTTGCTAATGAAATTAATTGTGAATTTTATATAGGGAATTTTCTTACATTTAGAAGTATATAAAAATAAAAATACGTACAGGGTGGGGGAAAGTAGGTTTACAGTTATGAGTATGCGAGACAGAGTTTATTCTTGTATCATTTAATTTTATTATTTTCTGTACAAACAACTGTAAACCATCTTTGCCTTGCCCTATATATATTACATAGTATAGTACTTAAATGTAATTTAGAGTATTTAAAACATTGATATTAAGAAGTTTGGAGTAATCTGATTTAAAGTAAGGGATATTGGATTAATAAAGAATTTATCTAATTACATTTATGTATGACATTTATTAATGAAAACATGCTTATATCCACAGGGTAAACCAGACTTAAATACAACGTTGCCAATTAGACAAACAGCATCAATTTTCAAACAACCAGTAACCAAAGTCACAAATCATCCTAATAATAAAGTGAAATCAGACCCACAACGAATGAATGAACAGCCACGTCAGGTAAGGATCTAATTGGTTCTCCAGTCTTTATTTTTCAGAAAATTCTGGTATTTTTACCAGGTAATAGTTCAAGTAAACACTGGTTAAAATGGAATATATTTGGAAAGAAAATTGTTTTGTGTCCTAGGTGATTACATGAATGCTGGAAAACTAATAATTCAATATTTAGGTAAAATGTTTTAAGAAAACAAGTTAATTAAATGAATCAAAATTAATTTAATGTTACAGACTACATTTTTATGCTTTTGTGTGGTAATATATATCAGACTTGATTCTGCTATTCTTAGTTTTTTAAAGATCATCTTTCTAGGGATAGTATTTCCTAAGGGGATGAAGGATGCAGTTTGTGTTGCTTAGTTTAAAAATATTTTCTCTTACTTGGAAACTACTTTTTGTTCTGATTTCTTATTATATGAAAGCTGTCCCTCCCCTTTTGAAAAACAGAATTAAATGAACTTTGTAAATATGGTATATTGTCCTGTGATGTGTATAAATTGGATATATTATTCTCTTTGTTTATTGATTCAAGCTGCATTGGACCATAATCTTGTCTTAGGAAAAATGTGTTACCTGGAAGGCCTCCCTGCTGCTTAATAATGCCATATAGCCAGGGGAGGGGGACTCGACAGAACACTTAGGCTTTCCAAGTAATCTTGCTTATTCACTCCCTAATTGTGGTCAAACGGTTGAGGTACTTGGTGAATTCTTAGTAGCAACTGGGGTGAGGGAGTGGAGGGAGAAACCTCCGTGCGTTGTTTTCCTCTCCTTTCTCTGCCTCCTCCCACTTATGATGAGAAACACTGATTTACCCACGACGATTATCTTTGCTCTCATGCTGCCCTTTTAGATGTCCCACTCCACCTTTCGTTTGAGTTTTGTCCCCACTAGTCCCTCCAGCGTCTCATCCCCAGACTCGGTAAAGGGCTGGGAAAACTTTCAGACAGTTGCCCCCGGAGAAACTACATGAAGAAATCAGTTCCCACATCCTCTGTAGTGTTTTTCCTCTTCAGGTGAGCCAGGAAAACAGAAGAGATTTGGAGCCACATTGGATCAGCATCTTGCTATAGATGTCTCAAGATTTGAAGTTCTAGACTTGCTTTACTGTTGGTCCCCAAGAGATTCAACAGGGGCCATGTAAGTGTATCACATCCGATATAAACGATGCGTACCTGCATGTGCCTTTAGGCTCTTGTCACCACTTAGGTTTTTCTTTGAGCCAGTCAGCTTTTTGTACCAGGCTTTTCCCTTCTGTTTTACTGCTGTACCCAGAGGTCGTCGGCAGACTGTGGCAGTCGGTTTAGGGAATTCATTACAGGAGGGAGAGGATTCTGCCTTCTGAACTTTGCCCACGTGAAAGCCTTTTCCTGATTGCATTCTTCCTTATTTACTCTCCAAAGTCTTGAAGTCTTGTCCTGTGGCATTTGTTGGTTTTAAAATCATTTTCTTGTCAAGATATTTGTTGAAAAATTTGAAATTATGTAATTGGCTAAGACAGTTTGCTTCAAAAACCCCAAACAAGGAAAGAGGAGTAACTAAAACATCAGTTCCACGTTGGAAATCTGCGTTGTCTTACTGAGGACAGTAGATTTTTTTCTCGTCTTTTCTTCGCCAAATCATTCTCAATAGAGTCCATAAACCCAAATATTTTGGGTAAAAACCAATCGAGTAGCAAATTTCAGTCATTTTAACAGTAATTTAATTGTTTTCTGTGCCTAAGTTCAGTCACAGATTATATTTACCGAGTGTGTAGCTGGCTATGGAGATACTTGTCGGTGAGCTAGGTCTTTGAAGTCCAAGTAACCAGGTTAGTTGCTCCTTATGCTTTGGTATGTTGAATGTTTTCAAGATTTTTTTCTTTCATTAAGGTTTATGAGATTATTCTCATATGAAAAGAATGTAAAAAGTAAAAAAAAGCCAAATCTTACCTCCCAACCTACACCCTCCCCCCAAAAAAACATGTCATTTTAACCCAGATATTTAGAGATTTTTATCTACCTTGTAGCTTGCTTAGACAGAAAGTGTTAAAATTATTTAGGAGGTTACTTTTCCAAGAGTTTGAACTGTTTTTCACTTTATCCTCATGCTGCCTGCCACTCTGCTGGATGTTTTTGATTGCACTAAGGCAGTAGTTGTCTTTCCCCTTCTTCCTCTTTGGCTTAAGGTTTGAGGTGATACCTGACTAACCTAATCACTAATGAGATTTCAAAGTACAGGACTGTGCAGTGGGCAGTTACAGAAAAACAGTAAAGAGACGACTTTTGTGTTAATGTTTTTAAAATTATGACCTGTTGTTCTGACTATTCCAGTTTAGATTCATGTTTTTTAGTAAAAGAACTATGTTGATTTTAATTATATTTTAACATACATGCAGCTGATGACTGTCAATCCACTGTTGTTAAGGAGATAGCAAAAAATACATAAGGAAAAATGATTCTTCCAATTTTGCCACCTTTTGCATAGCTTCATTGAACTATGGTAATATAAATTGCCAAATATTCCATGTGGAGAAGTTGTTTTGATCATGGAGTAAATAATTAGACAGTGAGGTTTCTAATTTTGAGGTTTCCATAGATATCAATATTTTTATTCTTTACCCATATCATTCTCTTAATAAGATATTCACATTAGTGGTATTGTAATTCCTTTTAAAGTGTTGAATTTTCAGACCTAGAACTAGGATTTTTGGATCCTAATTGAGGCTTTACCTTGAATAGATTTGAAGTGCTTAATTCAGATGTGAAGCAGTCATAGAAATTAATAATTCCGTCTTATATAATAGACATATTAGCCTAGGTCATACGGCAATCTAATTTAAATTCCATAAAATACATACATTATGAATTTCTAATGTATTGAATCCTTGAAAATACCTTAGCTTTAAAAGTACAAGTTAGCGTATGTCAGCAAAAGTGCATCAAACAGAATTCAGCAGTGATTTCTACCTATAAATTAAAAATGTAGAGCTCTGGCTGGTGTGGCTCAGTGGATTGAGCGCCGGCCTGTGAACCAAAGGTTTGCCAGTTTGATTCCCAGTCAGGGCACATGCCTGGGTGCGGGCCAGGTCCCCAGTGGGGGGCACTCAAGATGCAACCATACAGTGATATTTCTCTCCCTCCCTTTCGCTCTCCCTTTCCCTTCCTCTGAAAATAAATAAATAAAATCTTTTAAAAAATGGAAGGTAGAGGTGGAATTTGTGAAACCTGGTTATGGTAGGGTAAGTAGCCAGACCTGTTTCTGTATACTACCATCATATTGAATGAGTGGTTGTCTTTTCCTTATTTTAAAAAGAACTCTGGAGTGGGGTGAAGGGAATGCTTATCAGCTATACGACTATTATCCCAAACTGCAAGGTCATTGAAATGTCCTATTTGGTCAGATATGTAAAATACGTCAAATTCTTTTAACTCTAATTGAACTGTGATTTTGTTTTTAAAGGTGTCTTTCCTAGTTTCCTTCTTCCATCATCTGAAGAACTTGAACTTCTATTTCTTCCCTATTTCTTGATGCTGTCATCTTTGATGCTTTCTGGTCTCTTGCTGTTTTTCTTTTATCTTCAAATCAAAGAAATTTTATCTTGAACCGATTACTTCCTGTTTTAAATTATTAGGCTCTAGGGTGCTGATGTGTAGGCGTTAGGTGTTTTTGATAGTCTTTGGATATTAATTACATTCCTTACAGAATATTCCCTTTTTTTACCAAAAAGTAAATATTTAAGTCAGTGAAATGGATTTAAATCTTCCATTTGATCCTAGTTTTTTTCTTTTATATTGTTTGCTAATTCTTCTTTCAAAGGATATGAAACTTTATGTCCTTCCAGAAGTGTGCCTTTTTTTTAGAATGACTTTTTCTCAATTTTATTGAGATATAATTGACATGGAACATTGTGTAAGTTTAAGATGCATGTCATGATGATTCGATACATGTATACGAGGCAGAATGATCACCACAATAACACTAGTTAACTCACTCCTCGCCTCATGTAATTACCGTTGTTCTGCGGTGGTGGTGAGAGCGTCTTGGCGACTCTCAGAGTGCCGTACAGTGTGGAGGGCTGCAGTCACCATGCTGTGCCTCACGTACCCAGAATGTATTCATTTTGTAACTGAAAGCTGGTACCCTTTCACCACCTCCTCCCCGCTTCCCCCACACCCTTGCCCCTGACAGTCACAAATATGCTCTCTGGTTCTATGAGTTCATTGTTTTTACTTTTTATTTATTTTATTCTTTTGCGTTGTTGTTCAGTTACAGTTGTCCCCATTTTCCCCCATTGCTCTCCCCTGCCGTACCTTAGATTGCACATAGAAGTGAGCCCATGCACTATTTACCTTTTTCTGTTTGACTTACTTCACCTTGCATAATACCCTCAAAGTTCATCCATGTTGTCGCAAATGGCAGGATTTCCCTTTTTTTATGACCAATAATAATAATTCAGAGAGAGAGAGAGAGAGAGAGTGTGTGTGTGTGCGCGTGTGTGTGCGCGTGTGCTCTCACATGTTCTGTACCTATTCATCTCTTGGTGGACGTGTAGGTTGTTTCCATTTCTTGGCTTTTGCAAGTAATGTTGCAGTGAACGGGGTGTGCGGAGGAGATGGGACACTGTCCTGACTACCTGAAGGCGTGTCCCGGGCAGCGTTGGGGAGGTGCCGGGTGCAGAAGGTCAGATAAGTAGGACAGACAAGGGCAAGAGGCGTTCAAGAAGGGTGAGGTTACTCTGGCTAGGAAGTTTGGGGGAATCTCTAGAAAAGATGCAAGAATGCGCTGAACTGTGCAGATTGAGTGGGATTTAGAAAGCACGTGGGAGGGAGAGGACATTCCACTTAGAGAAAGGAGTGCTTGGGAAGCTGTTCTGTGGGAATGGGCAGGGAACGAGGGGCCAGTTGGTTGGAGATAAGGGTTTTCTCGGAAAGTAGTGGCAGCTGAGAATGTTGTGGGTTTCCTTGAAGTTCGGTCTTTACAATCTAAAAATATGAGAAATGTGGGATAGGCAAAAGAAAAATACTCATAATTCCCTTTTAATAATAAGATTACAGTGGCATTTTAACATTTTTACACTCTTTCTATATTTTAATGCATCTTTTGAAAACATAATATACTTGTACTTAAAAATGTTTTTTTATTTAAGTATTTAAACATTTTTTACCTTTACATTATTTTTACATTTTGTCTATGTTTTGTATAATTTGCATGCCTTGTTCCCACAACTGTGTATTGTGCTAACATGATTTATTCAACCGTCCGTATTGTTATCCCCAGTTTTTCACTATCATAGGTAGTATTCCAGTGAACATCCTTTTGTGTACAGTTTCTTCCCATGTTTTACAATGTTTCCTTGGCTAGATTCCCAGAAATATGATTATTTGACTATTTGCGAGTTTTGAAACATTCTGGAAAATTGATTTCCAAAGGGTTGTACCAAATTAAAAGTCTTGAAAAGTCATGTGCATTCAGTTTCAGCTTACCTTCTGTGGCATTGAGTATTATCAATACTTTTTCTGTTTTGGGGTAATTCAATATATAAAAGTTATTTCATCTTAAAATTGCATTTATTTGAGTATTTGTGAAGTTAAACAGA
This sequence comes from Tonatia bakeri, assembly GCA_004024845.1. Lineage (NCBI taxonomy): Eukaryota > Metazoa > Chordata > Mammalia > Chiroptera > Phyllostomidae > Tonatia > Tonatia bakeri. The sequence continues at coordinate 106,595 of PVIA01005205.1, forward strand.
CTAAAGCATTTGTGCTTAATTTTGTAAATCAGAAATGTTTAGAGGATTTTGAACAAGAGAGTAGCTTTTTTTATTACCCCTCTGAACTTTACTTGAATGTATCTCCTTACTGCCTTTAGGAATTTGCTTTCTTTTCCATTTACAGTCAGACTTCCTGGTGGTGTATTTATTTATGGTCTACTTTACCTCTTGATTTTTGTATCTCTGCAATATAGCTTTTGTCCCCACTGTGCCACTTGAAGTGTTCTCATCAGGATTGCTTATGATCCTTATTAATTGAATGGATAAACTTCAGGACATAAATTGACCTGCTTAACATTGGGCACTTGTGACGACCCCTGCCTTCTGAAATGCTCTCATTCTGTGACGCCGTACTTGACTGGTTTACCTCCTTCCTGGGTTTTTCCTCAGTCCCTTTCTTAGGTGGTTCTTTCTCTGTCTTATCTTTTAAAATGGTGTGGTTTCCCAAGGAATACTGTGCTTTCTTCTTTATGTAAATCTCTAATGATTCCATTCATTCTCATGGCTTTGGTTATGTATGTACTTATTATTGCTTCCAAATTTACACCTTTATCAGTCCACCTGCTAACTACATTGCTCACTCTGAAGTCTCACCAGCACCTCCAATTTACCTTACCGAACTCCATCGCCATTCCACCTTTTTTTCTACAATATGTGCTTTAAGCACTACTGTCCAGCTTGCTGCCTAAGTCAGAAGCCTGAGCATCACTCTTGCTCTTCCCGTCCTTCGGAGCCTTCCCAGCCAACAAGTCCTGTTGACTGCACTCCCTAAGTATTCACTTAGTCCATCTCCGTATCAGGTAACTGTCATTTCAGATCACCTCTCTGCTTGCCTTACTCTCTTCAGTTCATTCTTCATGTTGCATCCAGAAGCTCCATGTGATACGAAGACCTGATGGTGTTACTGAAAACGTTTCGATGCTTCCTGTTAGTTTTTAAGTCAAAAATTCTAAAAATGACTTGTAAAGTCTAAACACTTAACATCACTTACAAAGTCCTCTGTGATTTGCTTTCTAGTCATCTCTCCAGCCTCACTTCCTTCTCTGGTTCTATACTTGAATCACACTTTTTGCACATTTTGAATGTGCTGTTCGTCTCCCTCCTGCACCCTGTCCTTGCAGTTCCTGATCACGTTTCAAGCTGTTTTCTTTCCCACCTATAAGTAGCACTTTTCTACTCTTCCCGTTTGTCTGATCTTAGATACCACTTCATCTGTTCAGAAAACCTCTGATTCATCAAGCCTGCACTTAGTGTTTCTCCTTTCTCCTCTTCTGGTCGTAATTATGTTAGTTTTTCCTTGCTTTATCTACAGTGTCTGTTACTCAGTGCTTAATACGTATTTGTTGAACCAATGAATTAATTGATGTTTTTAAGTTCTAAAATTATTAGTTGGGCCCTCAATTTGTGCCAGGCACTTTTCTAAGTAGTGGGGATACTGCAGAGAACAAAACATAGTCCCTGTTCTCAAGGAACTTATCTCCTAGTGTGACAGGGAGAGAGACAGGCAAATACATACAAAAGTATGGGCAGAAAATTCTAGACAGGTTTTAATCTGGCTATTGCATGTAATATGAGGACCAGCTTAAGGCTGAGAGACCACTAGAAACACCATTGGAAGTTAGGGCATAAATGAGATTTTCTCATGTTAGTTATAAAATAAGCGACAAAGTTTATTAACTGATCGCTGTGCCTGGGAGAAGAGTCTTAGAATTTAGGTAACTGGAAGAATGATGTCATTAACAGGAATATGGAAATATTAAGGGGTAGCTTGTATATTTTTTTAAATACTGAAATGTAAATGTGAGTATTAGGAAGTTTATACTCTTGGAGCAGCTGTGGGACGGCTGGAGCACCAGACGGAAAACCAGTTTGGAGACTTGTCATTCTGAAAGCAGTTAAGAGTTGCATCTAAAAGATGGAATATGAATTTTTAAAAATATTATTCATGGTAACCTCTAATCATCATGTATTATTCTTACCTATTTAAAAATATTTCAGCTATCCTGTTGGAGAGATCTGTGACATTTTTTTGAAATTTAAAAATTCTCTGATAGGAAAATAGGAAAAAAAGACTAAGAAATTTATATTTCAAAACAGTAGTTTCCTACTTTTATGTCTTCTCGTCTCATTTCCAGAAGCATTTATTCTTGATTCTGGTTACTTTCCTTATAATTGCCTCTAGATTTCTGAATATACTTATTGTGCTATTTCTTTAGTTGTTACTTTTAGACACTATTTCTTGACTTCCTACAATGGTCATTGAGTAAGTGGTTCTCTTCCTCCCTTGCTCTCATGCTTCCAACATCATTGATCTCAATCTTAAATAGGTAAAATAGTCAAGGTTTATATTATTATGACAAAATACTCATGAGTAGAGCAATTAATGCCCTATCATCATCAGAATTGCTTTCATAATGCTTTGTTGTTGTAATCTTGAGAACTCTATGCTAGGCCCTCTTGATGGTTTTAATGTTTCCTAGTGCTTTAACGGTTCTGCCACGTGCCCATCAATAATGTTTTCCTTCTGCTGCAGTCCGCGGGGTTCAGTCTTGTGTTTTCCCCGGAGTCATCTCTGTTCTCCTTCAGTCCGGATCCGACCTCCGGTCCTGCTGGGCAGCTGTAGCTCTGGGGATCTCTGTTGCAGTGTTTCTGCGGTGAAATTTGTTTTCTGGATTTCTGTCTTCCTCTGTCTCAGCATACATCCTCAGTTTGTGATGAATCCTCCAGTTGCTTTCTCATGAAATATAGTGGGGGGTGGTAAAGTTTTTGAGAACCTGCGCATTAGAAGTAACTTTGCTTCACCTGGACACAGTCAGGTTTGTTTGGGTCGGAAATCCTCGCCTGAAAATCACTTGCCCTGGAGTTCCGAAGGGGTTGTTGCATCGTTGTTCTGGCACTTGAGGGTGGATGAAGAGAAGCCCAGTGTCGCGCAAAAATCAGTGTGTTCCTTGTAGGCCTTTCTTCATTCACTGGACCCTCAGTAGGTGATAGAGCGACTCCTGTCCTTTGCATGATAAATTTTCTTGTGTCATTTCTTTCCCTCTTCTTCTGAAATCCCCAACTTTCTGTTCTCTCTTTGTGTAAGTTGGGTCTTAGTCATCTCAGAATTTTTCTGTGACTGTGTATTTTCCATCTGAATGTTGTTGTTTTGCTCTCTGGGACGTTTTCTTGATTTTAACTCTTAGTCTGTCATTGAATTTTTATTATTAAATTTCATTGAGTTTTTAATTTTAATGATCATATTATTTTTAATCTCCAGTTGCTCTTTCTTGGCTTTTATTTATAAAAGTTTTTTGTTTTACAGATACAAACTCTATGTTCACTCTTAGAATATATTAATTATAACTAATTTTTTATTTGTTTGATGTTTGGTTTCCTGTTCCCTGAATCTACTGTTTTCTTGATGTTGTTTATTTTAGGTTCTGTCTTATTGGCTACTGTGAATATTGCTTCAATTAATAAATATTCTGGTGCATGTTTTTAGTTTTGGGTTTATACTGTGTGCAGAATTGCTGGGTCATAGAGTATGCATAATTCAGCTTCATTCAGTAATACCGAATAGTTTTCCAAAGTGATCACACGAAGTTCCACTTCTACCAGCCTCGCGCAGCGCCTTCAAATCCGGGCAACACTTGGTGTCGTCCGTCTCTAAAATCTAAAAAATGTTGATGTGTGTTCAGGAGTATTTCATTAGAGTTTTAACTTGCATTTCCTTGGTAACTAGTGATACTGGGCACTGTGTACATGTTTGTGGAGAAACCCTTTATTTTGAAGTGCTTATTCAAGTCTTTGATGCGTTGTTGTGTGAAGTTATTAAGTTGGTGGTCTTTTTATTTTTCATTGACCTCTGGGGGTTCTTTATATATTCTGAATGAGTCCATTGTAAGATATATTTCTCAGATGTCTTCTCCCAGTTTGTGGCTGACCTTTTTTACACTTTTAGTCTGTTTTGGTAAATATAAGTTCATAATTTAAAGAGTTGGGAGGTGGGGTGGCGACTGAGGGGGCATGGGGGGTGCTTCTGGAGGGCTTGTAACATTCTCTCCCCGTCTGGGTAGTTGCTACGTGAGTGTGCTGACTTTGCGGAACTTCAGTGAGCTACATGCTTATTTTTTTTCTTATTCTCTACTTTTTGTATGTAATACTTCAATACTTCAACTTACAAAAAGTAAAGAAATATACTTTGATTTATCAATCTCTTCCTTTGTACTTCTGTGACATGTTTCAGGACATTTTTCAGTCCATCTATGCCATGTGCATTTTTGTCTTTTTGACCTCAGCTTCAGCATGTCTGGACACTTTCCTGACCGGATAAGGAAATACATTCAAATGCAGCCACAATTTTTGAACAACTGTAGGAAAGTAGGAGATGTGTTTGTTTGTTTATTTTAATTACTAACTTTGTAATCTCTTACTTGGCTTGAGAACAGATCATGTCTGATTCATTTGTGACCACTCTCTCAACACCCTCTTTCTTTTACTCTGTTATCTTAAAACATTAAGGATCTTTCCATACTTCTCTTCATTGCTCCAGGGCCTTGTACAAATTAAACACTTTGTAAATAAAGTATAAACAGCAGATAGCTATTGTATGAGATCATAGTGTCTTTTGTTTCTGTTTGGAACTGCTGAGTGAACGTTGTGCCAATAAACTTTAGTTCATCATAATAAAAAAATAAGAAATTTTTGCTTATTCTAACTTTATCAATACATTCCCCTGATGTCTAAAAGCTTTGCTTTATTTCTGCATTTAGCTCTACAATCCATCAGGAATTGGCTTTTGTGTATGATGTCAGGTGGATTTTTTTGTCCGGTTGACTCAGCACCGTGTACGGAGAAGGCCGTTGTTTTTTGATTGCTCTGCATTGTCGCCTCCATCAAAGTGAAATGTCATATGAGAAATGTCAAATGTCAAGTGAGAAAGTGTGACAGACCTGTGAAAGTCAGTTTTTTGGACTCTCGTTCTAGTCCTTTGGTCTGCCTGTACATGTGAATCTGTTTCTACACTGTGTTCTGTTTCACTGGTCTGTCTGTCTGCTCCCCCCATACCATAGTGTCTTAATGACTGTCATTGCATACAAAGTCTTAATACCTGGTAGTGTGAGCTTTCTGGCCTTGTTACCCTTTCTTCAGGATCATTGTGGTTAGTCTTGGCTGTTTGCATTTCCGTATCAGTTTTAGATTTTTTAAAACCTACTAGGATATATAGCTATAGATCAGTTTGGAACAGAATCAATAATATTAAGTCTTAAAACTCAGGAATCTTGTATATCTGTCCATTAATAGTTTATAGTTTTCAGTCTAGAGCTCTTAAACATCTTTAATTGATTTCTAGTTATTTGGTGTTTTTTGATGTTACTCTGATTCCATTAAACTTTAAAAACTTTTCTCCTTGTTTGTTACTAATATATAAAAATCAGTCGGTTTTGTACATTATGTATTCAGTCACCTTCCTAAATTCACTGACTAAAATAATCATTGATTTTTTTTCTTTATGCGTGAACAAACATGTTATCTGCAAATGAATTTTTTTCTTCCTCGCTGATCCTTAAACCTTTTTTTTTTCTTATTTTATTGGTTAGAACTTCGAACACAATCTTGAATAGAAGTGGAAACAGATGTACTTATTTCATTTGTGATACCAGGCAAAATTTTTAGTGTTTCTGTATTAAATTTGGTGGATGCTGTAGGTTTTTTAAAATAAATACCCTTTGTCAAATTAAGGAAATTCACTTAGATTCCTAGTTTTTTATGAGGATATTTTTCATGAATGGGAATTGAATTATATCAAATTCTTTTTCTCTACCTAGTTAAATGATAAAATGATTTTTTAAAAATTTCATTAATATAGTGCATACAGTGATTGGTTTGTGTGGTGAATTGTACTGCTTAGGTTTTTTCTGTTAGTTAGTTAGTTTTAATGTGAAACAAACTTCGAGTTCCTAGATTCAGCCCAGTGTGGTCCCAGTATATTATTGTTATTGCTGTTCAGGTTTGCGTTTGTTCTGGGCCGTTTGCGTTTGTTCTGGGCCTTTTGCATTTGTATTTATGAGACAGACGGGCTTGCATTTCTCCCTTCTCTAATCATCTTCTCAGACTTTAGTGCCAAGGCTTTGCTGGGCTTGCAAAGTAAACTGGGAGGGCGTCCCTCTTTCAATCTCTGGAAAAGTTTGTGTCGCATTGGTTTTCCTTTTAAGATGGAAAGAATTTAATTATGAAGCCATCAGCCTAAGTATTTTATTTTTAATTGGAAAGCTTGAAGTGACAGATTCAATATAATAGGTACATGGATGAATATTCATACTTTCTGTTTCTTCTTATACAGATTTTGAGAACATGTTTTCCTAGGAACATGTATTTCATAATGTTTAAGTTTAGTGATATAGAGTTCCTAATATTTTCTAGTAATACTTTTAATATTTGTAGTGACTGTCTGTTGGGACAGCCCCTCTCCTCTGGTTTGGGCGGCACCGGGTGGAAGAGGGGATGAAGTGCTGGGGGCGCTTTCTTGACGAGCCTCAGGCCCAGTCTGTGCGCTTACTCCTCCCTGTGGAGACTCAGACTCCGGTTTTACCAGCAGACTTGTTACGATGCCGTTTCTTGTATAGGAATTCATGAATTATAATGGGTTATGCCTTGTCTTATTTATAAGACACTTACTGTCATGAAGTAAACTTATAGTAGCATTGGACCCTTTCTTAATGCCTGTATTTGCTTCTTATTTCTTTGCTCTTTTTTATTTTCAGCTTTCTGGGTGCCTTTATTTTAGATAATGTTTCTTGCATAAAACACATAGTTGATTGTTTTCTCCATCTGACCGTCTTTTCACTTTATCAGTGAGTTTGCCGTGATACTTACGGTGGCACAGACAGGTTTGGTCTTGACTGCGTCGTCGTGTTCATATTCTGTTACTGATGTTTTATTGTCATTTTCTCGTACTTCCGTTTATGTTCTGTGGCATGAGTTTTCCATGTAAATCCATACTTCTGATAATTTGGGGGATTTGTAACCAGATTTTAGTTTTTGTGGTTGCTTTTAATGTCATATTTTAGATAGTAAATACATACCTCTATTTCCTAATTTATCCATGTCAGAAAAGAAGCAGTACCCATTGATGCCATGCTATTAAAAAATAAGGAATTAACTTACATTATTGAAATTAGTTTCAGGAAAGTTTTTCTGGGCAGGTTGTCTCTGTGGTTGTCTCTGGACCGTCCCCCCCCCCCAAGCCTGCGTGGACCTTTCTCTCCCAGACTCTGAGGGCCCCAGGGGAGCAGTGGGCGGCGGCTTGTCCTGGTCTGACCCCTGAGCCTCTCCCAAGGCTCCTTTTCTCTGGCTCTCCACTGAGCAGGCAGCAGCCCCGCCTGGGCCCCCTTCTTCCCCTGACGTTTCCAGAGCGTTTCCAGAGCGTTTCTAGAGTGTTTCTAGAGTGTTTCTAGAGCGCTCTCCTGTTGCTTCTTCCACTTAAGCCCTTCCTTGTTTCACTGTCCCCAGCTTTAGTAAACATAGTTTGAAAATAAAAAAATTTAAAAAAGGCTTTTGCTGAAGGGCATCTCTCCTGATAACCAGTAATGATTCCGAAAGCTCTTTATTGCAGACTGCAGTTCATGCCGTTGAGTGGGTTTTGAAGTCATTAATTTATTTCTTCAGCAGCATTTATTGCAGGTGCTGTGTAAACACAGTGTCAGACGTGCACCATGTCCTCATAAAACTTCGAATACAATAAGGAAAAAAAACCACTGAACAAACAATTCCAAGTGTGTGGAACTGTGACAAATAAGTAAAACGAAGGCCCATACCTAAGTCCCTATGTGAACTGATTATGTGTTAATAAAAAAAGTACTTTTACAGCTTTTCCTGTGGGAGCAGCACGTGAGAAACTTACTGGCATCATGAATGCGTGCTCTGTTCCACGGTCATCTTCGGATAGCGGTGCCTTTCGAGGCGTCCGACGATACCGCAGGCCCGCGCGGTGTGAGTTAGATGCCGCGTGACAAAATTGGGACAGGCAGCCCCGTTGCAGAGGGCGACCGCTCCCCCCATCCTCTTCAACTCTTTTTTTGCGTTTTGCTTCATACTCTATCCTCTTTTAGTCTCGAATGTTATCTTTTGCCTTAACAAGAGGTCTTACCGTAGTTTGCATGGCCACATGAATCGAGTTTTTCCTTGATTTACATACTAATTTTCTTGTTATTGTCTAGCCCTTTCTTCCTGGGCCACTCTCACAAAATAAGGGGGTAGCTCATGTTTGACGTTTGGTGTTTGCAGACCATGGTGTTTAAGCTAAGCTGGTTTTTGCTGACCGAAATTAGACAGCCCGGATGTCACAGGGGGCTGACTGGAAGCAGAGCAGTTCACAGACTGGATGGCAAATCCCTTCCGGGCAGGAAACCCTGTCCCTCTGCGTAGCCCTTAACCCAGCATCTCGCGTGTTTAGCTTTTCATGAGTCAGTGCATATGAAGTGTACATTTTCTAGGTTTTGCTTTAATCTACAAATACATTATAAGGTCCTTTGTTCTTTGATTAGATTTAGCAAAAAAAGCCTTAGAAAAGTGAGTAAGATTCATTGAATTTATGAAATCCTAACATTAGGAAGCATCCTGAGCAATTCAGTAAAAAATTAATATTTTTGAAGAATTTTGTCATTTTTGTCACTGTTTTGATAACCTTCTGAGATAGATCAGGCAGTCAACTAGTGTTTCTGTTTTGTTGGTGAGAATACAAAGCGATTATGTGACTTGCCTAAGATAGCACATCAGTTTAATGGCTGAATCAGGAATAGAGCTCCCACACCAGTGTTCCTTCTGGTGCCCTGTGTTCCCTCTGCTCAGCCACAGATTCATCTCACAGACACGTAGTGCCGCTGTGTGTCCAGCATCATGATCTTGACAGAGACGAAGACTTTGCCCATTAAAACTCCTAAAGTGGTGAGATGTTAACGGTATATAACACCTCTTAGACATTTTAAGTATTTGTTGTCATTAGAAAAAAATGCCAAGTCTTGTTTCTTTGATGGTTACTCTCAGGAGTTTTAATTTTTAATGTTAAAAAATATGAAACATACAGAGAGCCATCATAAAAGGCAGACTTTCCTATGTGTTCTGACAGCCTGCGCTTGCAGCAGGGAAGTGGGGCAAAGCAGGCGTGCATCGGGAATGGGGTTTGGTAATCGGAAGGTCGCTGTGACCGTGGCAGGTCAGTGTTAACACAGTAGGAGGAGGAGAGTCCAGGTTAGAAGGGCAAAGATGAATGGATCATGTTTCTCTCCTAGTGGAAAGAGGAAGAGAGAGATGGTTTGCAGGAGAAGTAGTGTGAATAAGCACAGTTTGTAGGTTGTCAGTGATTGAGTATTGATCTGTCAGTTCGCAGGAGGTGCCCCAGGAAAGGAAGAGGGAAGGGAAAATGGGAGAGGAAAAGTTGGGCAAATGATGACACAAGACCAAGAGGAGGCAGGAGAAAGTGTGGCCAAGAGCCGAGCGCAGAGATAGTCTTAGAAAAGGAGTGGGGCCAGGAGGTGAGGAGGGAAGTTGCGGTGAAACGGCGCAGAGGAAGCCGGAGGGAAGGGGGTATTTGAACAGGCTCGGAACTTCAGACTCGAGCACCTGGTTTTACAGTGTGCTGTAGAGTTGGTTGTTACAGGCTTCTGGACTTAGGAACTGATACCCAGTTTATGGTGTTCGAAATAAACAGAGATAGGCGTTCAGATATAGAAGAGGTACAGATAAACTACATACTTTCATTATTGAAATTTCAGTGTTTTTTTATAATCATTTTTTTTCTAGTGGAGATTATAACTTCAGAAGGCCAGGGAAGATGCATTTGAGGACAGTAAATGAGGGCTAAAATAAGTTTTGAGTTTTTGTGTGGCTCAGTTTAGTGAGATGCCTTTTCTCTGGGCTTTTTAGTTTAGAATTGGCTGGGCCCTACTGATAGGTACACACTAAGAGCATTTATGGAACTCAGTGTGTTCACGATCGGTTCTGTTTTGTTACTATGCCTGTGCTCCACCACCTGAAGTTATTCTGAATGCAACTGTGCCTTTCTTAGTATCAGTCACAGATTAGCACATGCTTATGTTCTCAGAAAGCTCCTTGTAAGTTCTGTACATGCAGATGCTTTCTAGCATACGGAGTGCCGTATAAACTGTCACGTTTCAGTTGTTCAGAACTATCCATCTTCCAACACAAATGATATTAAAAATGTCTCTAGCATCCCAGACCAGGCCACAAAAGACCACTGAATCTAAAATGTGTCTGAATTTTTAGTAATAATTACTGTTCCTATCAGAAAGCCATTGCATTTCAACCCCTAAAGTAAGAAGCTCCAAGCCACTTAGGGTTATGAGTCTCGGGAACGTGGAGAGTGGAGGTGGCTGTGGGGGTAGTGGGGGGGGGGCAGTCCGCCTTCTGTTCAGCTCTGAGAAGTGGGCCCCTGCCCTCGTAAACCTGCCCTCCTGCCCTCTTCTTCTGGACCAGTGGGCCTCAGCCAGGCTTGGTTTGCCCCCAGCTCTTCCTCTCTCCCCCGTACACCCAGGAACCTTGGCCATGACTGGAGACATTTTTTGTTGTCAAAAATGGGGCGGTGGTGCTACTGGCATCTAGAGGATGTGGGCCAGGGATGTGGCCGCACGTCCACAGCGAAGAATTGTCCAGCCCCAGACGTCAGCGACGCTGAGGTTGAGACCCTCTGCTCTGGGCCATTGCTGCAGGTGCGAGTCTTTTTTTTCTCCTTCACTGCAAAACAGAAATGTAGTCTGTGTTCCCTGGTTCTCGTCTACCTTCTGTTCTTGAAAACACTCAAAGCCCTTTTGAGGTTTTTCTAAAGGCTTTACTGTCATCACTGCATGGAAATAAAGAGTGATAAAAATAACAAAATTACAGTTTCAGGAAATCTTAATTAAAAGCTATCCATGTTATCCACTGGATTTAAATAGAACAGAATTCTATCCATTCTCCCATTATGGTTTCCTCATTCCCTGGGCTTCCCTTCTTCCCTCCCTGTGCTGCTCAGCTGGGGAGAGCCTGGGCCCTGCTCTGTTCGCCCATCCGCTACATGGGGAATGACGAGAGGGATGAAAAATCCTTCAATAATTTCCACAGGGGGTGAAGGGAAGGCTCCTTTGTATTGCATAGGTCCAGCCAGAACTGTATCCAGTTGCCTTCCTTGTTTGAAGAAATTCACAGAATGAGATTACGTCACAGCATTTCCTTAAGTACTAGTGCAACAGCACGGAGGTCTCCGGCTTTCCGTGGCGCATTGTCCTCACCGCCACCACAAGCTCCCTGGGCAAGCAGCTCGGCTGCACAGGGGCTGTGCCCAGAAGGGCCCTGTGCCTGGTTGGGTGCTCTGCTGGCACCATCAAGAAATTCTTGATACTTTTTGAGTGAGGGGCCTCACATTTTCATTTTGGACTGGGCCCTGCAAATTATGTAGCCAGACCTGTTTACTGAAATTCTTCCAACCTTTGGTCCTAGGTGAGAGGCAGTCTGACTTGGATGAGAAAAGGGAGATGATTTAAGATTCTTGTCGTAGCAAGAAAACCCCAGCTGCGAATCTGGAGGGAGGGGCGGATTCCTTTGTACATGCTCAGTCTTCATGTGGGAATACATTCATCTTTCAGAGTTGATTATATTTTGCTTTGTTTATATTTAATAACTTTAATAAGATGACCCACTACTTATTAAGTGCTAGTGCAGGATCAGCAGTGTGCCGGACGCTAGGACGAGTGGTAACATGATACTTGCTCTCTACTGGACATGTGCAAGTGCTTATAAAACCTCCTCCTTTCAGTTCCGTAACCTTTTGAGATTGTTTTTATTGTCTTATTCCATAGGGTAGGAAACTGATACTGCGTCAGGGTAAGTTAGTTGTCCAACTTTATAAAGCTAGTACATGACAAAGCAAGGATTTGAGCATAGGTCTACCTGACCCTGAAGCCTAATCCATTCATTCACGTTGCTACTCGAAGTTAAATCTTCCTACCTGCCGTGTGGACTCTCAAGTTGAGCTCATGAGTATATGTACGTTCTATGTGTGAGGCCAGCTTCATTTCATCAAGGAACTTTTCTAAACATGACACAGACACATCAGTGCTGTTCAAATTAAACATATTGGTGGAGGAAAATGATCCTGGTATATTTGATGTAAGTGCTTTTTAATGTGCTGGTGAGAAATAGATGTTAGCATAATTAACCTAAAACAGTATTCTGATAAAAAAATTTCTGAGGCCTTCAGTTACATGTACTTAGTAAATCACTCCCTCTCTCCTATTTTATGAAATACCTGCTGTCACTCCATTGTTAGTGTGACCTCGCTGAAAGTGTTTTCTTGGAGTGGGGGGTCCCAGTTTTTAATATTCATCCACCAAGAAAAAAATTTGCTGTTCACTGTGGTTGGTATTTGCCATTAATGCTAAGAAAGCAAATTTGCAGAGAATACATATTACGCCAGTTCCTTAGTTTTAGTCATGTGAGCTGTGCCAAGTTGCGGTTTGATATTTTCTTAAAACCCTGCCAGCTTTAGCCCGTGTAGATGACAAGCCTGCGTCTCACAGTTCTGCAAGGGGAGGAGGCGGCACAGATTGCCTACTGTTGGTGACTCACACAGTATTACGTAGCAGGTAACTGGATTAACTTGATAATTTCCTTAGCATTTATTGATCTTTCATCCGCCTTTAGTTTTATGGATAGAAAAGTCTCAAACCTGTTAATACGTGATCTGACCCAGAGCCAGAAGTGTAAATGTTCTTCCAGAGCTTCTATTGTTAAGGTAAGGGTGTTTCATCACACTGACCTGGGTTTCATTCCAGCCGCACCACTGACTTAACTGTGCAGCCTTCGGTGAGTTACTGTAAATACGACACAATATCTCCTTCACAGTGCTGCCGGAAAGATGAACTGAATTCCTGTACATAAAGCACTTAGTGTAATGCTGGGCCTAGGGGAAGGACTTGATGGGTGGATGGTAAATGTTCCCCTCTCCCTCTTATTCCACCAAGAGATTATGACTGGGTGGGCAGAAAGAGAATTTGGGGTAAGCCCCTTTTCCGTTTACCCTGAATAATTGAGTATATTCTTAAATATACTTTAACCCAAGTCCTCCTGCTATGAAAAGTAGAAAGGCAAGCATCTTCCGCCAGTCTTCTGCAAGGAGACGATAAAGTAGTATTTTTCTATCGTCTGGTGTGATCGGGAATGACAGTCAGAGATCTTGGAGGTCGGCATACACCAGCTCTGCGTGTGCACCGGTGCCCCCGTAGGTCACCCCAGTCTGTGTGCACCGGTGCCCCCGTAGGTCACCCCAGTCTGTGTGCACCGGTGCTCCCGTAGGTCACCGCAGTCTGTGTGCACCGGTGCCCCCGTAGGTCACCCCAGTCTGTGTGCACCGGTGCCCCCGTAGGTCACCCCAGTCTGTGTGCACCGGTGCCCCCGTAGGTCACCCCAGTCTGTGTGCACCGGTGCCCCCGTAGGTCACCCCAGTCTGTGTGCACCGGTGCCCCCGTAGGTCACCCCAGTCTGTGTGCACCGGTGCCCCC
>PVIA01005206.1:0-120221 GCA_004024845.1 Tonatia bakeri
GTGGAGCTTTAATAATTAAGACAGTTTTCTGTATTCCTATCTTCCTGCTATTATTGATTAGATTCCCAAGATGGGCTTGAAGTATCTATGTTTTTTATGACTAATAATCTTGATTAGGAAATTGGTATACTGGGTTGCTAGGTCTTTCCAATTATACATCACGGATCAGAACCACTAGAGATTTCCAATAGCATATTATTTCTCCATAATCACTCCTCTTACACCTTGAGGTTTACTGCCAATGATCCTTTATGCACTCGGGTGCTCACAGGGAGCCCTCCCCCACATCGACAAAGTACAATCAGCAAGCAAAAAATAAAATGAGATATTGTCACAGTAATCTGTAAGTTATGGTATATTTTGTCTTTGATGAATGGTATAGAGAACGATTCTTTCATACTTTTTATTCTTAATTTAACAAGATTATCCTGGTATGAGAATCTTTTCTAAGAAACTTGGCACTTGTTTCATGCACATTTTAACAGACACACTGTAAAAATCATTATAAATCCAACATAATTCTCACATTTTAAATGAATCAGATTTTAGAGTATTCCTTTGTAATTGACCTAATCACCACATTTTTATATATGGATATATTTCACACTAGTTAAAATACATTTTCCCAGCAGCAATCACTTTACAATAACTCAATTTTCACCTGCTTCATGATTACCTTGAACTGATTTTATCGGTTGCCCCTCATCTGGCCTTAATTATCAGTGTTTCCCTTTCATCACAAAAGACTAATTTAAAATCTGAGGACTTAATGCCCAGAGATATTTCTTTTACCACATTTGGCAAAGAATAAGAAATTTATTTTGTTAAAAAAATGTGATTTATCCATTCATTCATTCACTTTACAAATGCATTATATAAAATTCTGGCTCTGTTCTCAACATTATAGACAGTGTGTTATTTTATTTGAAAATGAAAAGACTATTTTTAAAAAACAAGTTCAGTGGTTACTTCAGGACACTTTAATATATTTTTAAATATATTACGTTATTTTATTGCATTGTTGAGGTGGAAAATATACAAAATGCGATTCAGTGCAGTGTGACATCAATCACCGCCCGTCCCTGAGGATGGATTCACATATTACATATAAAGTTTTCTCATTCCTCCTCCAAGACTCTATGTGCAATGTACCAATATTTGTTGTCATTGAGAAAATAAAATTTTCGGATAGAGGATGACTTTTTCTTGACATGAATATGGGAAAGGAAATTCATAGAATACAGGAGAGGGTTTTTTCTTTTTCTGTTATATTTTGTAAAAAAAATAACAGTATTGAGTTCTGGGATTTATTCACCTCTATATACTGAATTTTCATTCTAACATATTAAATATTTTTGAAATAAAATATGGGGATTTGTATTTGGTTCTCCAAGAAGAATAGCCTGTGACAAAATCCTGAGGGCAAATGAGAGATTTAGAAATTGCTCTAGGAGCCACCAGGCAGTGTTGGGAGGCAGGGTAGGGAGCATGAAGAAGCCAAGCAGGTACCGGACTAATTCTGATGCCAGCTGCTCCTGGAAGCTCTGGAAGGTAAATTATCTCAGACTTTGTAGCACCTCAAGTCAGAGAATCTGGGGTTTGGTTTTGGGTTTCTTTTTGTTGTTGTTGTTTGTTTGAGTGTTTTTGTACTCTCATGCTAGGAAGTCATTGGCTACATACCAACCCAGAGCTGGATTAGGGAGTATCTAAAACTTTAAGTAACTTCATGTGGTCCAGGTATAGGAGGGTGCAGCCAGGGGGCCCCCAAAAGAAGGATTTGTAATGGGGTCCAGAACTCAAGGTGTCCAAGAAATATTGGAAAGATACATAGGATGTCCTCATCCTCCACCACAGGTGTGAGTTGGGGGAAGGGACACACAGAGCAGGACCATCGAGAGCTGTTTTGCATAGCAACAGCTTTGCAGCTAACCTCTGGCATGGTCATTTAACACATCTATAACCTTAACTGGTTGCATAGATATGTTAAATAGGTGTGGCCATGCTCTGAGCCAGGGGGATGGAAGGAACTTCCCCACAAGATGTAACTGGGAGGCAACTCCCCCTAGTTACAGAGCCTGCATGAGAGCTTGGAGATGATTGGCTCCACAGCATGGGGCCACTCCTGTGCAGACTCATGATGGCAGCCCAGTAAAGCTGGAAGGATATTTAAATCCAGACTTGGCAGCCATTGAAGAGGGAGCCACGTGGCTGTGGCAGTAGAGAGAGGACCACATAGCTGTAACCATGTAAGAAGAACCATGCACTTTTGGCACAGGGGACCCCCCCACACACACACAGCCATGAAAAGAATCAGCATGTGGCTTTAACAGAGAACCACTACGTGGCTTTAGCTGGAGATCCCAACAATACAGCTGATGGTGTTGGGAACCAAGGAAGGCCTACCAGCCGAACACAGATTACTGGGAAGAACTGGGGACTGCCTGAGCCACGGACTTCTATTTCTTTCCCTGAGATATGAACCTGGTTACCTGTGCCCACCTGTGACACAGGTTGTTCCAGGGACCATGAGAAACTCAAGATCATAGCTATAGATTGTTAATAGCAAAACAAGCAGAAAGTAGCATGGAAAGGATATACAAATATGATAAAAGGAATCCAAGGGGATGTGGATAGAGCACCTATAGTGTCCCATACACTTTCAATACTCTATCAGAACCCCTTGTTTTTCACGTTAAGTTTATTGAACCCTGAAACAGTTTCTTCAAGTCTTTTACAATTTTTAGGGGAAAGTAGGAGGGAATGATTATTTGAATGACACCGTGACCTCTGTTAATACAGTCGTTACTAGAACCATTATAGTATCTATACTTTTCTTTCTCTACACCTCTACTAGAGAACTCACTCTTAGCTATTATGCCTGTTGGCCTAAAGAATTTACTTGGTGGGCCCTGGCTGGCATAGCTCAGTGGATTGAGTGCAGGCTGTGAACCAAAGCATTGCAGGCTCGATTCCCAGTCAGCGCACATGACTGGGTTGCAGGCCACAGCTCCCAGCAACCGCACATTGATGTTTCTCTCTCTCTTTCTCCCTCCCTTCCCTCTCTAAAAATAAATAAATTAAATCTTTGAAAAAAAGAATTTACTTGGTGGGATAAGTCAGAATTTCGTCTCTAAAGAGTCTGAGGTTTTAATTACCGTGTCTTTGTAGGCCCAGGTTGATGCAATTGCTCATTCACAGTTAAAACAGTGCATGGGAGTACCACTTGATGTCAAAGTGAAACATATGAATGTCAACCATACCTCTTCCTTTCACCTATTATGAACTAGCATTTCTATGTCCTCTTCATAATCCATTTGATTACTCTGCCAGTATTTTAACTTTGCTTATTTACTCATCTACTATTATGAGAAGCCTAAAAGAACTGCATGGTATCCAAATGCTCAAATCTAGCAGGACTCTAACTCTGCCCATTAGTGAGAGAGTCAGCCCACTCTGAACCAGGATGTCTGGACCCACAGAGTCAAAGTTTACAGGAATAGGAACCAGAATTCTCCAAGTTATTTATTAGGAATGATGGTGAAGAGGCCACTCCTGCTTCTACTTGTTGGCTTCCACACCCACATGATTTGTCCATGGGGGACATAGAACCATGTAATGGGGATCGATTTAAAGAGTACACAAATTCCTGAAGAATAGCAACAAAAACTAGTCTATATTGGGGTTACATCTGCCATCTTAAAAGGTAATGTGAGCATTCTTTCAGGCCATCAGCATTGATTGATACACTATGTTATAGGACCAGTGAATTTCATGGTTATTGCTTACTTTGGCATATAGTGAGTACCTTGAGATAAAATTATGTGATATCATAGTTCAGTAAATCAGACATGGTGTGAGCATTTGGATGGCAATATGAGACAGAGCACTAAGGGAAAGAAAGGCGATCCTAGACTGGGCATATATTTCAACCTTAGTCTCTATAACCCTCCCAGAATGAAAGGCTATGATGTAACTAAGTAGTTATAATCCAATATAATCAAATTATTGCCAAATGCCTGTTTGTTTTCTTAAAAAATAATGGGGATTCAGTGCTAGTTTCTGTTGTTAGCAGGTCAGACATACGCAGAGGCAGTAAAAAAAGACCCCTGGTAAGTGGAAACCCAACTTTTCCAAGCATGCAGCGGCCTCCATTTTTCTCCCACTGTGGCCTCTCCACAATGACCCCATTGCACACACACTGTGTGGCTGAGGACACAGGAGGCAGAGCTGTACCTGATAACCAGACTTTTCATCTAGTTGTTCAGAGTCATTTTTTGCTTGTCAATCAAGGTACGATAGGAAAATTTTCATATTTTATACTCACTCTCATAGATCTATTCATATTTTTTCCAAGACCTTTCTTCTGAACTTCAACCTTTTATTTTCCAAGACACTGAGCAGCTAGCTAGCCAAGCCATTTACCCAATAGTTAACATGTATCCTTTACTGAACCATGTCTCTCTCCATTCAAGGAGATGACCAGGTATACCAGTAGAAGCTCTCCCCATTAAGATTTTCATTTACAACTGTCTTTCAGTGGGATTATACAGCACAAGTTGTCTACCATCTAAATCCAACTACAAATCGGCCCTGTTTTTCCCCCTCTTCCATCAGTCGCAATAGAGAACTCCTCATGAGAACTCATGGTCACGAGTGTGTAACTGGATGTCAGTCAGTGCACTTCTGATGGGTGAAATGGGAGTTTGAGACAGTTGTTTGTGCTGTTTGTGTATACTCTCTGGACATTTTTGGTACTGTTCCTGGACACAACATTCCCTTTACCTAACGAATTACTGCTGGGTGTAATTTACTCAGCAGCTCAACCTTATTATTTGATGGGTGACAGTTCTCAACTCTGCAAAGGCATCTCTAGTCAAATGGTTACTTAATGCAACATGGGCAAACACTTGGTCTCCACCAAAGCTCAACAGTATTCCCAGAGCTGCTTTTCCTATGGAGTAAAGGTTTCTGCTGCAAATGGGACAGCTTTTCACCAGAATTATGGGGTCTGCAATGCACAGTCACCTTAGGACGTGCCAGAGGCTGCGTGTGGTGCATTACTAGAGATAACTCTGAACTTCAGGTGTCAGGTCACACTGCTGAGGTGCCCTGCTGCAGAGCCATTCCTTGCTTTGTGCCCGACTCAACCCTAGCAGTTTGGGGTTTGTCAAAAATCAAGAAGTAGCAATATTGCAACCTATAAATCAATAAATAATATTTAGTAAGAGTTTATTATGCACATAAGAATAGTGCACAAACTGGGAGCTTTCAAACTTAAAACTGATATGAAGCTCAGGGGCATGATGCTCCAGGGTGGCTTCTAAAGTGAAAATGAAGAAGTGTTTTAACCTTTACAATGATTGTTTATTACAATTGGGGTTCCAGGCATCCAGGGAACGGGTGAAAGTGATTATCTCACACCATTTTTAGAAAGATAACAGTTACTTTTATGATTGCCAGAGGCATTTACAAGAAATACCTCAATTAAGGTTCACCCACGTTCATAAAATAAGCTAGATTTACTTTTGCTCATATGGCTTAAATTATTTTTCTGCTCAGGAAATTCTCAAGTCTGGTCTCCATTTTGTATTTAATTTTAACAGGTTGAAGCAGTATTCTCAGGTGAGATATGTTAACTGAAGAGGTTTAACAAATGTGCCTTCCTCTTGGTGATAGGAGATGAGATTGTTATGCAAAGGATAATGAAGTGGATAAAGTGGGTTTTCTATCCTTCTCAAATGATAGAAATAACTTTGAAAATCACATATTACTACCTTAGATGAAATGTATTTTCATATTTTACCAATGATGTATTATGTAAAGCCTATTTATAGCCTTTACAACAGGAAAACATTAACAGGTAGCACTTCACTCTCACAGTCAGCCATTGCCTTTCTATAGAGAAGCCCTAAAGATTTCGTGAATACTCTTGGAACTTTCATCAAACCTTGACGTAAGGGGAATAACTATTCAATTTCTCCCTCAAAGTTTCCAACTGATGTCCAGATACCTTGTGTGCCATCATTTCTATCAGGCCTCACATATTTATTGACTATTTTACAGTATGAAGAACAATTCCTAATACTAGTCAATCTATAATAAAAGTGTGAGTGGTCTTTTTCTAAATAGTATATGTGTTTTTATTGAATTTGTAAAATATTTATATTTTGATATAAACTTATCAGAGTAAAATATATCTATTTAGTAAATATACTGAGCATATGCTCTTGGCAAAACACTGTTAATGATACTAAAATATTTTTCAAAATCAAACTTTTAATAGAAAAAATGAAATTATTAGACAAATAAAAAATTTGCAATTATATGTGCAGGTATTAATCACAAGACAGAAGTTATTTAGACAAGCAGTAAATAATATGATTTTAACTTTGTGATAGTAGTTTAATATATAATCAAATATAATGTTTACTCTTTATGCAGTAAAATTTTAAATTGACTTAAAACTCACATTTTATTTCTACAGTGAATTGAAGACTAATGCATTCTGTTATTGATACTGCCAATTTCCAATTAAACAAAATGGACTTATAATGACTTGAAACCTGTCCATTTTTCTAATAGCATCATAATTTAAATCTTGGAAAAGCATCTTCCTTCACTTTTTCGTTACCTCTTGCTAAAATTTTAAAATACGTATCTATGATGAGAGGAATAAATAAACATTTTGTATTATCAAACATTTTAATTTGAATCAGTATCTGTAGTTCTTTTTCCAGATTTGGACGGCCTTTATGTAAGTAGCAGGAATATGAATGTTTGGCATGCTTTTAGTGATGCTTAAATGCACAGTTGAAAAATTACCAGATCTCCTTACATTGCCTTTTTGAAAACTGTTTAGACTAATGAAAGAAATTAAAGAAAACTAGAAACAATTTTATCTACATATACACATATGTAAAATATTTTTTTAGCTGAGTGATGAAAAGGTATAAAAATTTTTATTAGCATTCCTATTTGAGTATAATATTCAACCATTATTTTCAATAATTTTTTTCATATTTAAATTTTACAGCTATCATATAATATCTTATTATCACATTTGTAACAAATGTCATGTATATAAAGAATTCAGCATTAAAAATATTGGCTTATCATCATTAAAAAAAACTCTACTCTGAAATCTATGAAGTGGTCTAATGATAATGAATAAAAGATAGAAAATGGAAATAAATCTCAATTATTGTGATTATATTTCAAGAAGGATAATAGCATATACCATTAATCTGGAGTAATCTTGGGTGTCATTTCTCTGTAATTGAATTTGACATCTTTGTTATTTTAGAATTTAGCCAAGATAAATATGTAGAAAGGGATCTAGCAGGAAAATTTATTACTGCCTCACATACTTCTATCCATTTAGGCACTAGATAAATTCAAAAGGTATATTCCCTGCCCCTAAGAAGGTTACTACAATGGATGAGCTAAAATGATAATGTAGTATAAAATGTACAGCAGTATAATTATGAATAAGTGATAATATATGAAAAAGTAGTGGTTGCTCAAGTTTACTAAGAATCACCTGAAATGTTTTCAAAGAAAGTAAATTTAAAGTTATAAAATGACCAATGAGAAAGATTTGCAAGAAAACATGTAAGGATAGGGAAATATGGGAAGAAATGGAAAGAAGCATACATGGTGTTCAGCAGAGGACTGATAGATATAAAACAGCATAGTAGCATTGGAATATGAAGAGCAGGATGTGGAACTGCAGGCTGAAGAAGTAGACAAGACTATGCTGGATTACATCAGCATTACTGACGCCTGGAAGGGAGCTTTAAAAATTAGTGTAAGTATACATCAATCTGGGACAATTGATGTTCACATATACTGTTTTCCATCTTGGAAAAAACCTCCCTTACAACTTCCAAATACAACCTATGGGTGACCAAGCTCCCCTCCTCTGGAAAGTCTGGGTCTGTGGTCCTCTTTAATCTGGACAGCCTTTGTACCTGCTTTCATGGAAATAAAATATTACAGAAGGGACACTGCACAAGTTTCAGCACTCATGCTTTAAGAGAGTAGCAGGTCCCTGGCCTTGTCTCTCAGAATACTCACTCTTGGGGCCCTGAGACACCAGGTAAAAAGCCTACCATCCCACTGAAGAGGACAGGTCCCAAGATTACATGAAGAAGGAGGGGGCCCTAGCTGAACTCATCATTCCCAAAGTCCCTACTAAGTTGTCAGAGATGTGAGTGAAGCTATATTGAAACCACAAGCCCAGTCTATGTCTCAGCTATTATTCTGGAGGTAGAATATAATGATTATTTGATTTACACTATTGAATCTGGAGGTGTTTTTTACAAAGCAATAAATAACTGGGATACAAACATCACTATATTCCTTTTAAGGCAAAACTTTTGAAAGATTATATAAAATCTGTGTCTCCAGTTCTGTTTTCATCAACACATTCTAACTAGGTATGAACCTCTAACAGTCCATAGAAATCCCTTAATCAACACTGGTAGAGAAGTTCTGATCAAGATGGCAGTGTAGGTAACTGTGGTACTTGGAACCCACAACCACATCAAAATTACAACTAAATTATAGCACAGCCATCAGTCAGAACACCTGAAGTCTAGCTGAACAGATGTCCTATAGCTAATGATATAAAGAAGATACACCAAGACTGGTACATGGTGTGGAAGTGGGGAATGTGCCTACAGGTGGTGGTTAAAACTTGAGAGATATCTCTCAGCAGAAAGGTCCCCTTGAAAAGTCAGGGATCCCAGCACCATATCAAAACC
Source organism: Tonatia bakeri (assembly GCA_004024845.1). NCBI lineage: Eukaryota > Metazoa > Chordata > Mammalia > Chiroptera > Phyllostomidae > Tonatia > Tonatia bakeri. The sequence goes on from PVIA01005206.1 coordinate 8,766, forward strand.
CTAGTCCAGAGTTCCAGTGCCAGGAAGAGAAGCCTTCATAATTTGTGGCTGTAAAAACCAGTGGGGATTGTGGCCGAGTGAGATGGAGGGCTTCTGGAGTCCCAAGCATTGCTTTTAAAAAGCTTGCACAGGGGAAGAAGCTCAAAATGCTTCAGGGAGATATTGGGAGGGATTAAATTGTTTAGCTTCAGAATGAGGGCTGAAGGGGAGGCTTATTCACAGATAGAAGTACTGTCAGAAGTCATTGTTCCACAAAACTGGCAGACAGATGCCGTATCTGAGTACCTGTCAACCTGGCTAGCATTATAGCCTCTCCCTGGTGATTCAGACACCAGAGACTGTATAGAGAACCTATGCATGTGGCATGGCAAATGTAGCCCAGCCCCTGATTCAGAAAACTGGCAGGGAGCAAGTTGGCACACAGGAGCTGGACACACTGGAGCCAAGCCCATGGATCGGTTTTCCCATGGCGAATCAGGACTGCATTGTACCTAGGCCGCTATGAGACTTGCTTTTGCTAAAACTCCCTTACCCTGATTTGAGGCAGCAAGTGTTTACTGCATATCTATAAAGTAACTTCCTAAAATCTGCGGTAAACCTCCCAAGTATGGAGTACAATCAGTTCAACCACTTTTCTCCTTGCATTTGCAAATATCCTTTTTCTTTGAAGTAAATAGCAACATCCTCTCCTTTGTTATCTGTAAAAGGTAACCACTTAAAGTGAACCTGTGCATGGTAAATCAGGACCATCCTCCATGTAATATACCCACAAAAGCAATAAAAGCCTGTCCAGGCAGGGGTTGGGGCCCTCTCTTACCTTGAGAGCAGCCATATCATCCCCTTTTCTCCACAGGACTGCTGTAGTCCTTGTGAGTTTGTTCATCGCTGCCACAACACACGGACCCTGCTGGCCAGAGTCCGAATCAAAACTGTGCCTCATCCAATTCTCAGGCCCATCCAGGCTGTTTACACTGGCTTTTCCATAAAAACAGCATGTCTTGGCTAATGTTTTGGATTTCCCTAAAGTCTTTCAAACAAAAAGCACTTTGTATATACTGTATCTCTTAATCAGTGCCCCCAGACCTGGCACTAGCAGCATCCAGTCTCATTTCACAGCTTGGCTTCTCCTAGACCCTTCTAAGCCCAGCACAAGTAACAACCATCTGCAGATCTCTGCAGCTCACGCTGGGTGGCCCTGGGCCAGGCACATGCAGTGGCTGCCCTTGCACCTCCTGGGAGTCCCTGAAGCCAGTGCAGCCGGTGAACAACTTCAGACCATGCCAGATTACAACCCAACCAACTCCATGTGTGACACACTCAAGGGGCAGACTTAGTGGCACCATTCAAGCAAGTCCTTCTTCATGGAGCCAGCCCTTCCACAGCTGATCTTCCACAGTGGTCATAGTCAATATTGCAGTCAATCAGTCTGGGGATTAATCTCTCCTATTAAGGTGTCAACAGCAATCAAGACCCAAAAACAAAAGGATAGTACACACAGCCCACAGAGGGACACACATGAAGTGCCCATCTTGGGGGACCAGGGAGGCTGCACTACTGTGCCCTACAGGACATCTACTACAAAAGACCACTTTATCAAGACTGGGAGATGTAGCAGCTCTACTTAATACATGGAAACAAACAGGAAAGCAGTCAAAAGGGGGAGACAAAGAAACAGGTCCAAAATAAAAGAACAGGAGAAATCTCCAGAAAAAGAACTAAATGAAGTAAAGGCAAGCAGTCTACCAGTTACAGAGTTCAAAACAATGGCTTTAGGATGCTCAAGGAACTTAAAACTTCAAAAGCATAAAATAGGACATGAAAATTATTATTTTTAAAAAGCCAGTCTGAAATGAAGAATACATGATCTAAAATGAAGAATATATTATAGGAAATCAACAGTAGAATAGATGAAGCAGAGGTGGAGATCAGTGATTTGAAAGATAAGGAACCAGAAAACACTTAATCAGAACAATAGAAAGAAATAAATAATTAAAAAAAATGAGGATAGTGTAAGGAGTCTCTGATTCAAGTTTAATCATACCAACATTCACATATCATGGGGGTGCCAAAAGGAGAGGGCAGAGAGAGCAAGGAAGGAATTGAAAACCTATTTGAAAAAAAAAAAAAAAACAGTCACACAAAAAAATTCCCTAACCTGGTAAGGAAAATGACATAGATATTCAGGAGGTGCCAAGAATGCCAAACACGATGAACCCAAAGAGGCCCATGCCATGACACATCGTAATTAAAAAGCAAAAAGTTAAGCACAAAAAGAGAATCTTACAAGCAACAAGAGAAAAACAGTTATCTACAAGAAGCTCCCATTACACTGCTGGCTGATCTCTCAACAGAAACTTTGCTGGCCAGAAGGGAAAGGCACAAAAGATTCAAAGTGATGAAAGGCAAAGACCTACAACCATGAATAATCTCTACCCAGCAAAGCTATCATCTAGAATTGAAAGAATTGAAGGACAGATAAAGAACTTCCCAGACAAGAAAAAGTTGAAGGAGTTCATCACCACCAAACCAGTATTACAAGAAATATTACAAGGTTTTCTTTAAGAAGAAGAAGAAGAAAATCAAAATTATGAATAATAAAATTGCAATAAATATGGATCGATCAACAGTTAGTTTAAATGCAAATGGATTAAATGTTCCAGTCAAAAGACATGGGGTGACTGAGTGGAAAACAAAATAAGACCCTTACCTATGCTGTCTACAAGAGACACACTCCAGATCAAAAGACACACCAACTGAAGTAAAAGGATGGAAAAGGATATTTCATAAAAATGGAAACAGAACAAAACAAAAAAGCAGGGATAGTAATCCTTATGCCAGAAAAGAAACAGTATATAACAAAGGCTATAACAAGGGACAAAGAAAGACTTAGCAATTTTAATTCTGAGTATTTATTAAAAAAAAAACTAAATCAAAAATATATATACATGCTTTGTGTTTATTATAGCATTATTTACAATAGCCAAGATATGGAAGAAACCTACGTGTCCATCAATAGATGAACAGATAAAGAAGTGGTGCATATATACAATAGAATATGACTCAGTCATAAAAAAAAAAGGAGGAAAGCTTGCCATCTGCAACCACATGGATGAACCTAGAGGGCATTACCAAGAGTAAAATAAGTCAGACAGAGAGAGACAAATGCCAGATGATTTCACTTACATGTGGAATTAAAAAAAAAAAGAAATAATACAAGCAGAACAGAAACAGTTACACAAGGTGTGGCAAAAGTAGGTTTGCAGTTGTTTGTATGGATAACAATAAGATCACTAATAAATAATAAGATAAGAATAAACTCTGTGTTCTGCACACTCAGAACTGAAAACCTAGTTTTGCCCCACCTTATATTCAGAGAACATTTTGATGGTTGCCAGATGGGAGGGCATTGGAATGGCTGTAAAAGGTGAAGCGATTTAGAAGTACAACTTGGTAGTGACAGAATAGTCACTGGCGTGCAAAGTACAGAATAGGGAATATAGTCAATAATATTATGATAACTATATATGGTGTCAGGTGGGTACTAAATTTATTGGGTTTATTATTTCATAGTGATATAAATGTCTAAACTCAGAGTTGTACATCTGAATCTAATATAATATTGTATGTCAATTGTAATTTAAAAATTAAAAAAATAATTGGCAAATACCAATATCTCGTTTAATTCAATTGTCATTTTCAATCTCAACGTTCTCAGACTTCTATAGGATTTAATACAGCCGCTTATTCCATCATTTTTTAAAAAATATTTTTTTATCTTCTAGGGAAATATATTTACTGCTGTCTTCATTTTGTTTCATTTTCCTCTGTCTTTCTTTTTGTTTGGCTTTATTGAAATGTAGTTGATTTATAACATATGTAAGTTTAAAGTGACAATTTGATGCACATATATGATTACTATAATACAATAACATTAGTTAACATATCCATCACTTCACATAATTATCGAGTGTGTGTGTGTGTGTGTGTGTGTGTGGTGAGAACATTTAAGATCTACTTTTAGAGCAACTTCAAGTTTATAACACAGTGTTGTTAACTATAATTACCATGTTGCAAATTAGATCTCCTTACTTGTTACTTATCTTTTAACTGGAAATGTATACACTTTGACCAACATGCCCCCATTTCTCCCACCCCTCAGCCCCTGTCCACCACCAATCTACTCTGTTTCTATGAGTTTGGATCTTTTAAATTCAACATATAAGTGAGATTATACAGTATTTTTCTTTCTCTGCCTGACATGTCACATATCACAGTGCCTTCAAATTCCATCAATGCTGTATAATAGCAGGATTTCCTTCTTTTTTATGACTAAACAATATTTTATTATTCATTTCCCATACATTTTCTTTACCCATTTATCCATTGATGGACACAGATGGTTTTAATGTCCTGGCTGTTTGAATAAGACTACAGTAAACATGGGGGTACAGATACCTAGGGGACTCAATACCTTTTTTGTTTTAATGCTCTTCCTATTCAGAGTCCGTTGTTGGCTGTTCTTTGGTTTCTTACAGTCTAATGCTTTGCAATGCCATCTATAAGTCTTACATTAGTAGGATTATTGAGATTATTAATTGATAAATTCCACATTAATAGCTCTGGCACTGACTTTCTCCTAAAATCCAGTTTTATATTTTTTCCAGTATTGTACTCAATACTTCTGCCTTGGTGTCCAACATGCATACCAAACTTATAATCAAAACAGAATCAATAACTGGTTTCCCATATTTAAACTACTACCTCTGAGAAAAATAAGAGGCATTTGTGCTTCTTATTACCCCCCTATGCCTCACATACTAGCCACTTAATATCTACTCCAGTTGCATGATGTAGCTGAGTTCAACTACTTCTCATTGTTCCTAACACTGAAACACATACAGACCAAGGCACTCTCATTTTCCTCCTGAGTACTTGAAGAGCTCTGTGACTTTCACTCTTCCCTTTTAAAGTCTATTTTCCACATAATAACTAGGGTAGTCTTTTAAAAACACAAATCCAATTATGTCCCTCTACTTCTCACCTAAGATAGCTTCTCACTATATTTAAAATAAAAATTCAAGCTCCTTACCATGACAAATGTAAAACCAACTGACCCTGCCTACCTCTAGGATCTCAACCTCCTCTTACTATCTTCATTCTCTCCACATCAGGCACACTGTCCTTTTAAAAACTATGAACATCTTTCCAACTTAAGGGCCGTTATGCTTTAAGTCTTCTTCACTGTAAACTTTTTCAAGATGATTTGCACAATGACTACTCCTTCATTCCTCATGTCTCTTCTGAAAGGTATCCTCCATGGAGAACTTTCCAACATCCACACCACTGAAAGTAATATCTCAACATCATTCAGTTAAAGTGTTATATATTTTACCATAATGCTGAGCAAAATTTCAACTTCTAATATACTTTGTGTATCATCTTAGTACTTAGTATTTCTTGATTATATCTATTTATAAGAATATTGTCAGTCTACCTGATAAGTTTGTGAACTCTATGATGGGACTGATATTGTCTTATGTTGAATAAACACATTATTAAGTGAATTAAAGTACAGGATGGTCATTTAATCTTTAATAAAGACCTTTTATAATACATATTTAACATATACAGATTCAACTTATAAAACAGGCACAAAACTGGCAAATGCACCAAGCACACACACACAACAAAACAAGTTAATGAAAGGGCACCAAAAAAAGGAAAAAAAAAACAACCAGAGAGACTGTACATGAGAGAGATCAAGCAAGTTAAATATTAGATGGTTTCCAGCAAATCTCGTGTTTTAAACTCATGCCCAGAGGTGAGCTGAAAAGAAAGAGGTTAATCTGCTGCTATCTTGGCCAGCCTCACCTTTCACGTATCGTAGTGAGAGCATCTTATTCTGTTAAAGATGTAATTCCAACAAACTTTTTGTACTTCTTTTTTTCTTTGTAAATAAATACTAGCCAATCACTTCCTCTGGAACTCAATCAAAGACAAGATAATTTATTTCAATGCTGGAGGAAATCCTGGCTACTTAGAGTTAATGAGAGAGAATATTTGACTCTCCAACATGGCAACTTTGTAAGAGTTTTATTCATAACAAATTTTAATCCATGTATTAGGAAGTAATTCAACAAATAATTATATAGTACCTACTATATGATGGGTGTGTCAAATGCCAAGGTTAGATGAGTGAATTAAAGTCCCAGTCCATAAGGAGCTTACAGTCTAAAGAGAGAAGACAGATACTTAATATATAGTTTGTCAAGTAGTAATGACTTTATCCGAAGAAAATGAATCATGTTAAGAAGGCTCGGGTAGTTAAGCAGACACCATTTTCTAAGAACTGATAAAGCATAGATCATCTTGGTCTGCATCAATACTGTTTAGAAATGTTTTCACAAGTGCCGTAACATCACACACATAGGAAAATACCTTTCAGTTTGTGTAAATAGCTACTAAAGGTAACATTCATATGATTGAGTGGTATCCATAATTTATTATAACAACTATTATTATTTCTAGAAGTCCAGAACAAAGCTATTTTAACCACATTTTTTGGAGGTATAATTTGCACTTGATAACCTGCATCAATTTAAAGTATACCAATCAATGGATTTTGACAGATATATATACCTATGAAACCACCACCCAATCAAGCTACAAATATTTCCATCATGCCAGAAATTTTTATGGGACCAAGCTCATAACTCAACTGTAGCAAAAAGAGTTACCATGAGTTTTCTGACAATTTTTTTCTTTGCCCTGACCTGACTTGTGTAATAAGTAATATGTTTAATATGTTCAAACAAAATAGAATAAAGTAGAAATCTCACTCCTTGTTTTGTTGTTCATTTTCCTGGTTCCCACTCAACCACCATTAGAAAATATCTTTTTTTTAATGTAAGGTGTTTTTATAATTATCTTCATGTAAATACAGGAAAATGCAAATATGTATCCTTATTTTTCACTTTACTGTATAAAATTAACATACTGTATATGCTTCATTATACCTTGCTGTTTTCATTTTATAATCTAAATTATAATTTTTCCATAAGAGTGAATAGAATCCTTTCATATTTTTTTAGGGCTTTGCAATATTATTTCATATTGACGTGCTGCTCTAATCTATTTAAACCACCCTCTGCTGATAGACATTTGGGTTGTTTCCATTTCTCTGCTATTACAAACACTGCCCACATGACTGACCTTGAACATTTGTCTTCTGCTTGTGTGCCAAAAGCATCTGAAGGATGAATTCCCAGAAGTGTATTTGCTGATCATTGGGTACATGAATTTGTTATATTGATAGATAATGCCAAATATTTCTCTTCAGAGGAGGAGCCAACCATATATATGAACACACTTCTTTCTCCTCAGCCTTGCCAACAGAATGTATTATGAAATTTGGGGATTTTTGCTAAATTTATAGGTATAGCATAATATCCCAGTACAGTTCTTATTTGTATGTTTTTATGGTGAAAGCAAAGGCTAGCATTAATAATTATTTATAAAATCAAAGAAATGAACCTTTCCTAGTTGTTAAATTCATAATGAAAGTCTATTTGCACCTGTTGCTTATACCTGACCTAGGCAGCCTGCAACCAGCTCAGTATGCTTAGGTCAATCAGTATTTTTATTTCAAGAAAATTTTTTTTTGTAAATTTGAGGATGTGTACTTATTTTTCTAATAGCAAAAAAACATTAGAACCAAACTTTAAAATTCAGAAACTGCAGTCAATGAAGCACTATCTAATAAAATGGAGAGTAACATACATCGTAGGACAATATATTTAAAGAGAATGGAGTTTAAAGGTAATCGAACTGCTAGCAGTAATTTAAATACATCTTTTCATTTTCTACCTAATACAATGCAGAATTGTTAGAGAGAAAAAAAGGAAAACAAAGTTGAAAACATTTAAGATAGAGCCTTGATATAGTAAAAAAATCTTATCAGGCCATACAAATAAAAGTTTCAAGTATACCAATTGGGCAATCAACAAAGCATGGCTTGAAACAGTCAATTGAATTTAAGAAATTTTCTTCTTCTCAACTGAAAATGTTATCATCTACACTTTCCTGTGATAGGTAAGTGAGTATCATTTAGAACACAATTTGGAATACAAGTTTCCAAAATTTTTTGCCTATTTTTTAGATGACAGTTGTCATGCTGAAAGTCTCCTGTAGAACAATAAAAGGTTTATCTGCAGGGAGAAAACAGAAGCCTGGAATACAGACAAAAATCATAGTACGTAGATGCTACTGAGTCTGTACAAAATCAACTAGAACAGATGGGAAAACATCAGTCTGCTCTACCACATGGGCACAAGCTGGCAGCTCTGATTTGCCCAGGAGCAGAGGTGAACATAGCGATCAACCTTCAAAGGCTGATCTTCAAACAGTCTCTCAAGTTTGGCTTCAAGGAAATCATGAAATTGTATTGTGAGTCACACAGAACTCAAGGTTCTGACTCATTGTCCTTGTCTGATACTAATTATGTTTACCTAGGAAACACCGGGAGGCAGGTTAGGAGCAAGTTTGAACCTAAAGTCAACCCTGAAGTGTGTGTCTATGCTTTAAACAGTTTTGCATTTAAAAGCTTCTAAAATATCTTATTGAGGTTTGTAAAATACAAGTTATAACAAATACATATGATTGCTTTTAGAATGCAACCAATATGCATATAAATATTCTTCCCTCACATATTACTAACTCTTTAGAGCACACTCTGTTCTGTGCAGAAAAACAAATTTCCATCAGAAGAGACAGCTAAGCACACACCATCTGATGCTGAATGCTTACTGATGGCTGGGCAGATGCAAGTTGTGGGAGATTTGGGTGCTATACTGGGCTCAGTCAAACCGGGGTTACAACTTGTTTCATGGTTCTTGAGACAGGGGCTGAGGGCAAATTCTCCAATCTGGCTAATTAAGATGTAACAGTGGTACAAATCCCCTTCCCTCCTACCTCAGCCAGCACTGCCAATACCAGGACTGCAGAAGGGGATGTGAGACTCAGATTGGTACAGACCAAAAGGTGAAACTTCAGAGGCAACTCAGGGTCAGAGGACCAAAAACAGTTGTAATAAAGAGATCCAGGTGGCAAAATAAAGAGCTGTCCCACAAGGTCACATAAAATTTTAAGTGGCTGTCAAGGAAAATAGTCCTGTCTTCACTGCACTTCCAGAAAAAATGGTGAGCAAGTTATGGGGCTTGAATGTCAATTGATACTCAGTAAGGCTCAGGGATAAAGCTTATCTTCTTTACCAGTAGGATTGTTCCTCATCATGGTTTTTGCACTTTGCTGTGCCCTGGGGGAGCACAACTGTATTGGGAAGAAATAAGGTGTTCAGAATTTGATAAAGTTCACACTTGATCAGATAGGATAATTTGCATTTCTTTGAAGAATTTATAACTCATATATTTTTCCTGTGCAGAGCCAGTTTGATTTTTCACCTCTAAAATGTATGATGCTAATATAGTAATTAAGTTCTGAGAACAAATAACTGGTAATAATTTTATAGTTATACAAGTCATATTATTTATTTCTTTTTAGTCCTGAAATCCAATCTGAGCCTTAGTTACCCTATTTTAACTTTTCATTTGTGTGTCCTACAGGGGGTTTAGGCCGACCATAGCAGGGTCCATGAATACCAATCCCGAGCAAGTAAAAGAAATGTGTGATTTGGACTGGCATCAGTAATGCGGAGTAATAGAGATCTGGCAAACTACATATGGGTATTTAAAATAGTTAATTGCAGGGTCCTTTCCCAGGCTTAATCCAGTTTTCTTTTACTACTATTGACCATTGGAACCACACCCAACATTCTCCCTGTTGACAGCTGCCTCTGACATATTTATCATTGAGAGATCTTTTTTATCCTAAATCTTGCTGGAAAATGGAAAGATTATTCTACAATGCATTCTTCCTTAGTATAATTGAAACAAATACACAGAACAATTTCATTTTAAGGTTACCTTTGCCCATAATTAGAGGAAACATGGTAGGTATTATAAAAGAAATGACAGAAATGGAGAAGTCACACAATATACAAATGCTGAGAGTCAGGAGTGCTTTTTGGCACTTACATGGTAACTGGGTGTCATTACAGACACCACACCTAAGTGCACAAACCAACAACTTCCTTTCACACATCCCTGCTTGTCTTATGGCTATGCTTGTAACTCAGAATAAAAGGGACAGAGGTTTTCCCTCAGGTAAAACTGGCAATCTTCATCTATAAAGGTTTCAGGTTGAGTCATAGGCAGGTTATAAATTCTTTACCAGGTTCTAGGAGACTGGATGTACATGCAGATGCACATGTGTACCCATGTGCACGCACACAAATATACAGTCCTTCCCCCTCTACCCTCTCGAACAGGACAAACTTCCTCATTATTTCTGCACAATCATTAGCTATACTTCATGTTAATGTAAATAACCTTCTCAATGATGGGCTGAAATTTTACACCCAGCTAGCTCAATAAGAAAAAACATTTATTATTTTGCTTTCCAAATTAACCATCTACATCACCAGGAAGACATAGTTCTGAAAACTCAGTTTATATATTTCTATCCGGGCATAGTTTTAATATTGATAGCTATTCTTCCATGAAAATTATCAACTAACTATAAGGCTGCATTTTTTTCTTATTGAAATGTACCACACATTTGTTACATTAATAAACAGATCCCATTTAAAATATTGCTTCTAAAATAACCCTCATGATTACTTTTCTTCCTCAATTTGACCAGGATTGACTGACAGAATGTAAGATTAAGAAGCAGCCATTTTTCCAAACAAGCTTATGGTCTGTCTGGAAAAAGTCCAGCCATTGTTAATATAATGAGAACAGTTTTCACATCAGTGTGACCTGGCAACCAAGGAGAGTGGCCTGGAATGAACATACATGAACAATGATGACAGCACTGTACTAGTCAGGGGGGTGGTAGACTCCACCGAATGAGCACGGTCATCGCATTCAGAACGACTGAGCTAGTAGAGAAAAAATCTGCATCAAATTTTGCATTAAGCTTGAACATTCCTCCACCGAAACTATTCGGATGATTCAGAAGGCCACAGCTCTGTGCAACTGATGATTCGCAGCTTCGTCACAGCAATGAGTCTCCTCTTGTCACACCTTGTGCAGAGTTTCTTGTGAAACATCAAATCTCTCAGGTGACTCAGCCCCTTTACAGTTCAGATTTGGTGCCCTGCAACCTTCAGCTTTATCCAGAACCAAAATCGCTTTTGAAAGGGAAGAGATTTCAGGCTGTCAATGAGATTCAGGAAAATATAATGGGGCAGGTGATGGCAATTGGGAGAACTATGTGTGAGGTCCCATGGTGCCTACTTTGAAGGGGACTTAGGCATCATTGTCCTAAGTACGTTTCTTGGATCTTGTAACTTCTTCAATAAATGTCTCTATTTTTCATATTATGTGGCTGGATACTTTCTAGACAGACCTCCCTATACTATTTACAATAGTGCTCTGAATGTTTTATATGTGATTACCCTAACATAATAAACAAAAATGTAATCCAATAAAATATTATCCCTAAATATATTTATTCATTAAGTAAACACTGTTAAAAAAAAGCCTGGAATACGTTTATGAAAAGGCAAAGATTTTGCTGTCCAGGAGCTGACCAGGAGAAAGATAAATAATAGCCAGGAGGTAAGTTATATAGTATGTTTTACGATGATAAAAAGCCTATAGAAAGAAAACCAAATTAGGGAAGGTCTGTTGGAGTGCCGGTGGGGGTTGGGTGCTGACTGCAGGATTCACTATGTTGGTTTCGTTGTGTCACTCAGAAGGTGAGAACTGAGCGAAGACTTAAAAGAGATGAGGGAGTTAACGAAATTCTTTTTGCACCCTTTAAAATTTCAATGTAAAATGTATAATTAACAGAAATCTATAGATAGACAAATCTATTTATTTTACAAGTTATATTTAAAGTAAAATGTAACAGGTATGTGGAGTTAGTCATATAAGTTTAGCTATAAAAATAAAATGTGTTCTGAGAAATTATAATAAATCATTACAAAGAGAAAATATCTGTTACTCCTCCTATTCCAGCCCTAAGAAAAATTATAGTATGATGGGAAATGTAATCAAATTATTCCCTTTAATTTCATGGTTGCCTAATTACTCTAAGCAGAAACCAAGCAACAGTTTACAGTGCATGAATATATTTAAATTAAGTCCTATTTATAAAGTAACAAATGCCTGTGCCTTCTATTATTAATTGGGATATTTACATTTTAATTAAAATATGTTGGAAAATAAATTTAATGTATTGTTTCCCTAATCTATTATGCAATATACACATATGACTATATAAATCAGATTCTCTTGTGCAAAGTACATTGTTTGAAATGAAAGATTTTTGTTTGCATTCACATTTTTATTTATTATAAGCCTTACTAAGTCATCAGTAGAAAATTAGAGTTTCTTCATTTCTTAATTTAGTTGATAAATTTCACTTACAGCCAAATAAACTCCTTTATGTAATTCTAAAGTGTATTGGATCCTTATTTTTGAAAATTAATACAACAGTATATTTTACCTTCTTTAGGTTCAGTTGTAATGTTTTGCTTCATTAGGATGGGACAAGAAAAAAAATGTATATCATCAGTATATCAACTGATATGTGTCACCTTATGTATTCCTGAAGTAACTTAAAGAAGTATTAGTACAAGTTCTGTGTTTTAATTTTATAAGTAAAGGGATGACAACAAAGGCTGATTAAATGGAGAAAAAATGAAGATTAAAAACATCCACTAGAAATGGGAACATGGAGGTCATTAATATTTGTGAGAGTTTTTAAAAAATTAGTGTTTTCTGTTAAATTAATAGTCCTGATCTTAAAAGGACTTATTTTCCCCTCAGTCATTAAATATGTTTACAAATTCTAAACATGAAAAAGAAAATCATATTTAACTCCACTGTTGGTTTGAACATGGTTTTAAATTTGACTTGCTTTTTCTCTAATGAAATTTTTTAGTTTAGCCATTAAAGATAAAATATAATAACAATAACAGCAACAACAACAATAATAAAGCATCAGTGTTTTCTAGGAAGTTACTGCTTTGCTGCTTCCCACAAGGAACATTAAGTGGACTGACTACATCCGCTCATAAATCACACCCCACTGTCCACAGACAAAGCTGCAAGAGGCAGAGATATGATCCGGTTATCTCACTTAATGCAGGATTTACCCATCAATATTTGAGTATTAAGGAAAAGCAGAAAATTTTCTTGGCTTCACAAATAGGACTTTCAAAGAAATGCCCCTCTGACCAATTTTATGTTTTGTTTTTATTTCTATTTTTTTTCCCTGATGCCACACCAGGAGTCTTTGTCCTTTCTCAATTCTCTGCTGTTTTAGTGATTGAGTTCCTCCAAGTCATTACTTCCACTGCTTTTTATTTTCACATTAGAGCTCCAGCACCACTCAGAGCTGGCTTTCACTCCCCTCATACCTCATGTTCAACGCCCAGAGGAGGTGCTAACTGAGCCAGCAAGTCGCGATCCAGAACACGCCTTTCCCGTTAACCCGTCCCTTTTATTGAAACCCACTCAGTCTCTGCCCAGACACGGTCCCGGTCCCTTCCATTGGGAGTAGCCTCAGGAGGGCACTGTGCAGAGTGCGCAGCACCTGTTCCCGAGTTGCTTCTGGAGAGCTTTACTGGGCAGGAGGCTGTGGGCAAGGGGTTCACCGAATGCTCAATGGTTCTTCTCCAAAGACATTTGAATCACATTCACTGGTGTGAGGCATTTTTCAAAGACGTAGATACCTGTTTTCAACTCCACTTAGGAATTGCTAGTGATTTGGAGAAATGGTTCAATTTTAAATTATTTATTTATTTACTTATTTATTTAAATTATTTATTTATCCATTGATTTTACTGAGAAAGCACCTTTGGTCCTATGCCTGAAACAGTGACTTGGGATTTCCAGGAAGCAAAATGAGGAAGCGACATTCCGACCAGACGGGATAGCATGTATGTCTTTGGCTGAGAAGTCTCGTGGCTCGAATGTGAGTAAAGTCTACGTGACAGGGAATGTGTGAAATGTCCTAGGGAGAGGCTGTATAGAATGACCAGCAAAGATTGTCAGTAACTCTCTGGAACTTCATTTTCTTTGTGTAAAATGAGGTTCCTGGATGAGTTGTTTTATGAGACACACTCTCTCCTCATGAGTCTCGTTTACTCCGTTCGAGCCATCCTTGACTGGAGGCCTCTTTTATTGTCCAGATCCAGCTTGTAATTCCCCCAAACAGAACAGCATATCATCAGTCATTTTCAGTTAATCTTGAGGGGCTCAACCTAACAGCAGTGATCATGCTCTGAGAATCCTTCCACTACTCCGAGCAGCAATTTGTAAGTACAGGTAACAGTTTTGACATTGGACTGTGTTACTCATGTATCTCTCCATCCTTGCAAACTGTCAAAGTCTCTGGCCCACACACAAATTCAGGCCAAAGAAATGCTGGCCTCTTTCTTCATAATTATATTGTCCTGTTATCTCTTTCTACATTATTTCACAAAAATGTGACTCTGCCATCCTTGAATTGGTCAAATATTCGGTATTAATGTCACATGAATATATAATGAAGGTCTGACCACTGCAGTGAAAATATCTATGGCCCAGGGCAAGTGATTGAACAATTCTGGACATTGCCATGAAATTGAAGTAATAATATATGTGCAGGGCTGTACAAGGATTACAGATCATGCATATAAGGGGCTTAACAAAAAATATAACTGTTTCTCCTGTCATTACATGATCTCAGAAGTCCTTCATGAAATTGTAGTTCTACATTCTCATTCTCTACAAAGATTCTTTATTGCCCAAATCTTAGGATGACTTACAGTCCCACAAACATATAACCCCAGTTGAATTCTGGGTATACATACAAGTATTGAATTTATAAAATACTAGAAACAAAGTCCTATCTTGGAATTCTAGCCAACCACTAGAGTCTAGCAGTGTGTGTCTGTAAGAGAGAGAGAGAAGAGGACAGAGATTAAAACTAGACATAAAACTTTGGGAAAGGTGAAATAGGGTAGGATCACTGTGGCAGGGGCTTGCCTTAGCCCCAGGATTCACGTCCTTTCGCAGCACAACTCTTCTTTAGAATATCAACCTGTGCTCTTCTGCTCTTTCAGATGAAAAATTACCACAATGTGGAGTGCTGGAGAAACTCCCTAGGGCACAGCTCCCACTGAGGACTTAGTATGTGAAATTGGTCCACTAGAGATAAAGGAAAGAGTTCTGATATTAAGGGGAGGTGATATGGTATATGATCAAAAAACTAGATAGGAATATATATATATGTTAATAACAAAAAGAAGGAAGTGGCTCACTGGCCATATTGTTGGCATCTTTCCCAACAGCAGTCAAAATACAATTTGTTCCCTAAACTTAAAAGTAGTTAATTTGGGAGTGTGTTCCAACTGCTTGTGTCACCTTGTTGTAGTTTTGTTTTTGTTTTTTAATCTTGGTTATTATTTTTCTCTTTCACACTAACAATACTGTCACTAAATATTACAGGGATTTTATGAATTCATTAATAACAAGTAGTTCAACTGTACATGCAATTTTTCATTTCTAGCCATTTTTATGAAACACCCTGTAGTATTAATTTTTTTTTACCTCCACATTTCAAAGTAGCATTTCCAGGATGTGGCCGTAATTACTTGTTTGTGATTGCCTGTTTAGAGGCTCACTTTGTATTTTCTACAGCCCACAGGAAATCTAAAGAAGTAAGAAATGCATTGCTTTACTGCAGCAATGCCTTTAAATTTTTAAAAACCATTCACAGTAAACTTGAAACTAAATAGTTTACTTGTGTTTGTTTGGGTATTGGTGTTGCTAGCATGCAAATGATCTTTCATTATTAGATTGTTTTCTCTATATATTTTCTCACACTACAGTAAGATCTCTTGCTGGTATTTATTAGTAAGTCAATCTTTCTTCCAGACATCAAGAGATGACCTTTTATGACCCAAAGATTTATCAAGTCAGCAATCTATTCCCCAGAGCCAGTGTCTACAGCCCTTCCTCTGCCAGTCACATCTATTGAAGGACTTCACCAAACCCCATGAGAAAATGGACTAATCTACTTGTTTCAAAGAACAAGAATGACATCTTTACCAGCTGTACTCTGTCTATGGAGGAAAGAAGCTAATAAAGGATGAAATACGTTATCCAATTGTGGAAGATTCGATGTCATGTTTTTATAATAAAGGATGCAGAGAGTAGCAGTCAGTAAGCAGCTACTCTGAGAAGATAAGGCTTCATTACGGGGAACAAAGAGGAGGAACTTATTATGATGAACTCAATGAGACAAACATATATTAAAAGCACATTCCCTTTCGTCAGTTTATTTTTTTCTTGATACAATAACGTGGCTATGACATTCTGTAATAATTGTGCCACAGTCAGTTTCTGGCCTCTTGTTTTGATATTGTAAAGGTCTAAGTGCACCTACAATTAAGTCCAATTATTTGTGAGTTGTGAGGTAGTCCCTGTAAATGACGGCTGGTGAAAACATTACTGGGTGGCGTGTCAAAGACTCCTTGAAAACCTAAGCAGGGTAAAGACTAGGTAATTATCATCAATGCTAGTTTTTAGATGGAAAAAGACAGCTACAGCCACAGCAATAGCATACACAATGAGTTCCCAAGTAAGAAGGAGTCAAAGTAATCCTGAGGGTTAACCAGATTTACAAAGAATACCACCAGGTTATTTAATGAGAGGCAGCTGGAATATGGCACTTTTGCCATGGAGCTTAAATAAGCCTCTTAAGATATATATTTTTTATTCTTCAGGTCATCAAAATAAACAAAACTTCAGTTTCATTCCTGTGTATAACTCATTTTCATCCTTCTTTTCTCATGCTTTTGAAGAACAGTGCTTAGTTGTACTGTTCAGTCTTGCAATGTCTAGGGAATCTCATATTTTATGGCCAGGTTCAGAGCCAAGAGAACAAATATATTCACTATTTTTGTTATCATTTATTTTCTAAATTATCCGTGGTTCCTTATGTGCTTTAATTGTGCATATTTAAAAATGTAAAGGAGAGAATTAAATTTTTTAAAATACAGCCAGTAACAACCAAATAGATCCACTACTAAGTGAAATCTTTGCATCTGACAAGATACAAATATATTACATAGAAATTTGCAACATTTAACGTGTTGAAATCTAAAACACAAAACCAAAGAACTCCTATCTACAGAGACCAGAGTGGTGGCCAGCAGAGGTAGAGGGTGGGGCTTGGGCACCACAACTGTGTGCCCACTTCAGAACGGTGAAGTGGGCACACAGTACAAATTTCAGGCTACAAAGCAAAGAAGTGCTGGGAGTGAAATGTGCTGCACGATGTCTCTCCTTAACAACACTGTGTCGTATATTTGAAAGTTGCTAAGAGAGTAGATCTGAAAAGTTCTCATCAGAACAAAGAAAGTTTAATCATGTGTGGTGATGGATAGTAACTAGACTTATTGTGTTCAAATAATAAAACACTATCTTGTATACCTGGAAAAATATGTTATATGTAAATCATATCTCAATAAAAAGACAAAGTTAAAATAATATTGAAATGCATAACATCTGAAACTATATTAAATCATCTACAATTATGCATAAAATATAAGGTTCTGTATTAATTTCTATAGGGGCCTTTTCTATGTCAAATACAGTGAAATCAGTAATGGCAAACAAACCGTCCCAACACTATTTGCCATGTAACATGGATAATGTCCCCAGAATGATAATATTCCCCTTGAACAAGAGTACTAAACTTAACAATAAAATTTTTCTGAATGCAGAGTAATTAAAACACTATGTAGGATATAAATCGTGTTTATTTTTTGCCTCAGATGCCAGTTATAATACATTTTTTAGTTCGACCATCTGAGCAGAACATCTGTTACCTGTTTTCTTCTGGATTCTGAAACTTTCCTTTCTGGTGTGACTGATCCCACTCTGCATTTTGTGATGTATAAGTGGCATAACAGCACATAGCAGATGTTCCTTAGCATTGGGCTACATACCTTTTCATAGACTAGGCCTGCACATCTTCCTTTGATTCATCAGGCAACATAAGGCTTCCTCTATAATCTAGTTTTAGCACCTGTAAGTCATACACAGAAAGACTCCCTTTGGTTACAAATGCATAAGGACGAGCATATTTGCAATGTTTGTTTTGAGAGAGAACTCATGCTTCTAACCAGTTTTTCACAGTGTTGCTACTTGTGTTTAAAGAGCAGAAAGATAAAATAATATGTGAGAAAGGAAATAACAATGTGGTTCATCTTCATTCTGTTTTTGTGAAAATGAAACATCATTAAACCTAAGACAGAAATAATAGCAGTTTCAATTTGGTTACTATCAACCAGATGCCTCATGGTTTACATATTTAAGTAAGGAAGTGAGAATCAAAGAGATGATATGAGGTACGCCAAGGCCCTCAGGCAGTGTTACAGATGCGGGAGAGAGACCCGAGCCAGAAGGCCTTCTTTCCCTCTTTGGTTCTTGTCCCACCGTGAGAGATGAACTCAAGTAAGAGACCAATGTGTAGAGTGGAAATGAGACAGTTTATTTATGCACTTGAGCAAAAGCTACAAGTGGGTACTCCGTTAATCTGAGTGCCCCGTCGAGGGTTATAACCCTCAGCTGGCTTCTGAAAGTACCCCTCCTCCACAGCTACAAAGGCTTTCTTTATCAGTTAGTAAGGGTCCTTTGTCTTAGTGAAATTGTTACAGAGGCCCCCTTTCCCAGTACAGAATATCAAGAACTACCTTTCTTCCTCCTGATTTTGATCTTTGGGGCACCTGGCAATCTTAGTGAGATTGTTCCAGAAGCTTACAGAAGCCCCCTTCTTAGTACAGTCTCAAGAGCTCCCCTTGCCCCTGTGCTATTTTGCTTGCAATGCTTGGAACACCTGGCAATCTTATCAAACCAAGCTCAGGATGCTGAGTTAATTGGCGAGACATGCCTTCCATTTGCTTCTAGCCTCCTTTCTTTGTTAGATTATAATGGAAAGGGCCTTGCCTTTATTTCCCCTCTGGCTGCTCATTTCTAGCTGGTGCCTAACAATAGTACATCAGTCTATGGCTCCCTACTGCTGGATCCCATGTTCTTTCTCCTCCTTCATGTTATTGGATTCATACTGTTGTCCCTGGAGAAGTGACAAAGGTAAGAATCACAGCAAAGTCTGGTCACTGTCAACCAGAACACACTGTGCATGTGTGTTATGTTCATCCCATTATATTCCCTCCCTTTAAATTCCAACTGACATTAGCATAGTGCTTGATCAACACAATGTAGTGAAAGTGATTTCGGAGATGGAGAAAGCCTTTCAGTGCCCACCTGTGCTTCTCAGAAGACTCAGAGAAAAGCCAGCTGTCATGGGAAACGCCTAACTGCTTTGAGAATACATGCTGTGGGGAAGCCCAAGTCAGCCATGTGGAGAGGCCACATGGCTGCTGTGAGACAGACACCCAGCCAGCCCTAGTGTTTCTCATATTCCAGCCCAGCCACCATAGCATAAACGAAGCAGCCTTCTTGCATTCCCCTCTCAGCAGACAGCATGTGGAGAAAAGTCAAGGCCCCAGATGACAGACAGACTGGAAGCCCTAGACTCTTGCATACAGTCAGGCCATCTCAGCTATCCACACCCATATGAACCACTCCAGCTGAGAATCAATGAAGGTTATCCTTGAGGTATGAAAAGCATCTCTACTGCACTCTGCACACATTCCTGACCTACAAAGTTAGATATATTATAGAGACCTTTGATGTTTTAATTACTAAATTTTGGTTGTTTGCTGTCCAGGGATGTCCAATCTGTGGCCCGTGGGCTACATGCAGGCCAGGATGGCTATGAATGCGGCCCAGCACAAAACTGTAAATTTACTTAAAACTGTATTTTTTTCTCATCAGTTTTCATTAGTGTTTGTGTACTTAATGCATGGCCCAAGACAACTCCTTTTTCCAGTGTGGCCCAGAGACACCAAAGGTTGGACAGCCCTGCCACAGTAACAGATAATCAAAATAGTGGTGTCTGGAGAAAAAATGTTATCATGCCAGGCACCATATTTATCATCCACAAATTCTCAAAATTTTTCCTATATGTACAATAGTAATGAAAGACACTTTATTACCATTTAAAAAATTGTTAGTTCATTTTCAAAATAACATCCTTTTACATACTCAGAATGAAGATGTAAAGAAATAGTATGGCCCTGGCAGGTTAGCTCAGGTGGTGAGAGAGTCATCCCAATATGCCAAGGTTGAAGGTTCGATCCCCAGTCAGAGTACCTGCAGGAAACAACCAGTGAGTGCATAAATAAATGGAACAACAGATCAATGTTTCCTTCTCTCTCTCTTTCTCTCTTCCTCTCTTCCTCTCTCTCTAAAATCAATAAATATTTTTTTCAAAAATAAGAAGAAATTGTATGAATCTAAAAGGAAGATGTAAAATTTTAAACACTAATTGTAAGGATAGAAATCACAGAATTTGCCTCAAAATTAATGATATTAAAAATGTTTCCTTACAAATAAAAAGAAATCAGTTATAAAACATACATACTAAGACATGGACATCATATATAGAAGGCATACTTGATTTAGTGGAAATTAAAATGAGCTCTATTCCGCTTTCACTATTGTCAGTATATGAAAACCATATTGACAAAAACATTACCCAGAGACTCCCTTTTTTTAAATTCCTATTTGTTCCCTAGACTGTCAAAATGCTCTGGAATCCTAATCCACACATTTTGATTAGGTTCTAAACCATATGACTTCAGGCAGAAAGACATTTCAGCCCAATTGGAGGTCCTAAGGGATAGCATGACTGCTCAGCCTGATTTATTCCATGTGCGTAGCCACAGGAGCACAGCATCTCAATGAATAAATGCATCTATTTAATGAGTCTTACCCTGGTTTAGCAGTCACTCACAGTGCTATATTTACAAGAATAGAAACTGTGGTTTCCTTTTTTCAGAATTAAATACATTTTAAGTACAAGAAACATAGAAATCTTAAGAAACTGGGGTTGTTAGCTAAAGATTTCTCTACCCCATTGGGAATTCAGGTCTTTAGGAATTGGGTATGAGGATAGATATCATTTGTGAATGATTTCAGCTATAGACAAAATTCTTCATGGGAAGTAAAATGTGGCCCAATCTTTGTTCTACACGTTCTTGCTTTATACTTGTCACCATTTAATGACTATTTTAGAGTAGCAAAGGAGCATGTGAGTTTGATGCCAGAAAACTCAGAAAAGGTGTGCTCAGTTTAATCAATTAAAGCTTTAAAAGAATCTGGTCCTCCAAACTGTCTGCCTAATGATTTTTATTGACTGTTACAGAAGCAGAGAGTCTGTAGTCGCATAGTGCAATGGGGTGTTTAAAGTTCTTCCTCTTTACACTTGAAAGATATGCTTCACTTAAAATAGTCCATAAACCAGACTGTGTAGAACAGAGACACACAATTTTTTCTTTAAAGGGACAGCTATCAACCATTTTGACTTAGAGGGCCATCAATCCTCTATTTCTGTAGTGAGAGCAGTCATAGATGAGATATAAACAAATGGGTGTGGCTGTATTCCAGTACAGACTACCATTCATCCCTTGTCTGGAGATTTCTGGAAACTATCAGACTTTATTGTGGAACGCATCCCATATCCAGGAGACCAACTCAAGAAGATCTAATTGCAAAGTCTAATGATTAAGAATTAGTAACTAGGAAAGACAAGAAAAATTAAACCTCAAAATTAGGAACAAGAAATTAAAAGATGATGAAGGGCAGTGAGCTTATTATGATAGTGGATAAGGGAGAATTCACATAAAAACAGTATTTCTCCCATTACAGAGAATATGGAGGCTGTAAGGCAGAAACACTTCTCAGAAAGGTATCACAAATACCCTCATTTTTGATGACCAAGGACTGGAGGTCAGAGCTGAACTATAATTTCAGAAGGTCACAGAGCTGGTCAGCTAGAGTCTGTGTTTGAAGCAAGATGTGCTTTTGTCTCAAAGGCACACTCTTTTTATATGATTAGTAGCCATTTAAATGTCTCAAATCTTTAAATAAAAGTCAGTTCCAAAGCTGTGATACAGGTGATACCCTCACGTAGGATCAGGCTCCTCTGTGTAATTAACTACATGCTTCTTTAACTTTATGTTAGAGCACACTAATTCAGAATGCGACACTAATGATGGCTCTTAAACTCCATCAGATTATAAAGATAGATCCATTTTGATCTGAGTGATCATCTAAACCATCCCATTGTTCCTTATTGTGTTGTCCTACATCCCTATAAGCAATATTCAAGGTAGCCCTCTGGGCATTTTTCCATGAGGCTAGGAATCACAAGTGGGTTAAACAAATAACTTTTTTAATTCCATGTAAAATGTATTCCTATGCTTTATACTGTCAATTTTACTTCTGAAATGTCTTGTGAGGTAGCAGCTTTCATTATGTTAGCTGAGAAATTTCAAATAATGATAACAATGATCAAAACAGTATTACTGGGCATAGGTTGGTGCTGAAATTGATATAATTAATAATATAATATAATTAATATAATATAATTAATATAATATAATATAATTAATATAATTAATATAATTAATATAATTAATATAATTAATATAATTAATATAAATTTAAATACAGTCGTGTCTCACCTTATGATTGTTTAGCACCCGAGGAGCACATTGTAGGCAATTTTGTCATTGTGCAAACATCACCAAGTGCGCTCACTCATATCTAGGTTGTATAGTCTATTGCTCCTAGGCTACAAGCCTGTACAACATGTTACTGTACTGAACACTGTAGGCAGTGTTAAATTTAACACAGTGACAAGTATTTGTGTATCTAAACATACCTAGACATAGAAAAGGCACAGTAAAAATACTGTAAAAGGCAAAAATAGTGCATCTATATAGAGCACGTAACCATAAAGGGAGCTTGTAGGACTGAAAATTCCTCTGGTGAGTTAGGGAGTAAGTGATGGCGAGTGAGGGTGAAGGCCCACGTTTTTACTGTCCACTACTGCAGACTTTATAAATGGCGTACTCTTAGGCTATAATAAATTTATAGGACATATTTTTATTTCTTAAATAACAAATTAACCTTAGTTAACTATAATTTTTTTACTTTACAAACTGTAATTTTTGACTATTTTTGTGATAATATGTAGCTTAAAACACACATTGTACAAATTGTTTTCTTCATATCCTTATTCTACAAGCTTTTTTCAGAATTTTACATTTATTTTTTACTTTTTAAATTTTCCTGTGAAAAACTAAGACAACCAGGTCCTAGCCAGGAACCTCGGTTGGTAGAGCACTGTACCTATATGCCAAGAATAGTGGGTTTGATCCTGGTCAGGGCACAAGAATCAACCAATGAATGCATAAATAAGTGGAACAACAAATCAATGTTTCTCTGTTTCTCTCCCCATCCCCTTTCTTTTCTCTTTCTCAAATCAATAAAAACAAACAAACACAAAAACTAAGGCAACCACACATATTAGCCCAGGCCCACTCAAGGTCAGGATCATCAATATCACTGTATTTCACCTCTGTATCTTCTTCCCTTGAAAGGACTTCAGGAGCAATAGTGCACATGGAGCTCTCATCTCCGATGATAGTAATGCCTTCTTCTGGAACACCTCCTGAAGGACTGTCCTGAGACTCTTCTTGAGGAGACGCTATTCTTTTAAGAAATATGTCCATGGTGGTTTGTTTGTTTTTTCCTAGTTTTCCTTGCAAGCAATTAATGTACACCAAACATTCCTCTATATTAGTGAACACCTTTGAGTGTTGGGGTCCATGTTTCCAACTTTTAAAGAGCTTCCTGAGGTCTGCAAAAATTTCTGCTCGACCCTTTACTGTGAGTTTTCTTAGGGATTCTTCTTTTACTTGTCTTATAGTTTTATTTTCTCCTGCCTCTTCTTCAGCTAAGGTTCCTGTTCATATTCCAACAACTACTCATTAGTCAATTTCTCAGGAACCCCCTCTGGGAGCTCTTCAATGTCACTCTCATCATCTATACCCAAGTTAAAGTTGTTTGCCATTTCAACCACAGCCTTATTGATTTTTGTAACTTCCTCATTCTTAACAAATTCTTTGAAGCATGGACAATCTTCTTCAAGATGCTAGTAATATGTTCCATGTGAGCTCACCCTAAGCCCAAGCAAGCTTCCTGATGTCATCACAGACCTTGTGATCCTTCCAGTATTTCATCATGTCTTTTCAGTGTCTCCCTCAGTCAGAGCAGTAGAGTGGGTTAAGATTCTTCTCAGGTAGTAGACCATAAAAGCTGATATAAATTTTATATCCATTGTTTGGATTCAAGAGGTGGTATTTGTAGGGAGAAACGCTACTTTGATATTTGGATGAAGATCACCAAGAAAAGGAGGATGTCCTGGAGCATTATCAACAATAAGCAAAATCTTGACAAGTATATCATTCTCTAAAGAGTACTTCCTAATTTCACTGACACAGCAATTAAGGACATCATCTTGGAAGAGGACCTGGGTCATCTATGACTTCCTGATCCTTTAGTACAGTGGCAGTGTGTGCTTATTGATGTGCATGAAGACCCTGGGATTCTTACTGTACATGGTCACAAAAGGGCTCAATTTGTAACCTGCATCATTGCCTCCAAGCAAGACTATTATCCTGCCCTTAAAACATTGAAACTTGACATTGACTGGCCTCATTAAGGATAAAAGTCCTTTCTGGCATCCTTTTCCAGAATAGGGAGGTTTCATCTATATTGAATATTTGCTCTGGCAAGTAAAATTCCTCCATAATCACCTTATCTAGAGTTTCCAAAAGTTCCTCAGTTGCATTCACATCAGCACTTGCAAACTTACCATTCACTTTCATATTATGCAATAAATAACAATTTTTAAATTGTTTAAACCACATGGAGATAGCAGTAAATTTAAAATGGTAACTTGGTACAGCTTTTCCTCTCAACATTGCAAACAAACTTTTGCTTTGACTATGGTCATCACAGTGTTGAGAGGGATGTGCTTTTGTGTCTGGTCTTTAATAGAAGTTTCTCCATATCTGACATCTCTTGAATTCTCGTTAATGTCATTGCCTTCAATGAAGCAGGTACATTAACAACTTCCATCACTTTGCTCTTGTTCAATATAGTAGCTGAAGTGTAATGGAACATGCCTGGCTGACAGGCAACAATGATCACTAATTTTCTATCTTTGTAATCATTAATCATTTCCAATTTTGTTTCCAGACCAGTCCCCTACTATGTCCCCTTTACAAACATTAGCAGTGGATTTGTATGCTTGGGAGCCATGGTAAACAAACAACACAATGGCAAATCAAGCACAATAGAAAATGCTACAATCTAAGACAAGGTAAACCCAAGGTGTATAAGGCTATAACAGGGAATAAATACGCTATACTTATATAAAGATACCCATATTAATTTCAGTAATATTAAACCCAGTTTGCTGTGCTAACCTTATTTTTCTCTGAAAGCTAGAGCTTACATGTTAAAAGTTTCTTTTCTAAGCATACTTTACTAGAATCAACAGGCTCAGTTCTTATGCAAAACTAAGGAAGAGTCAGACCTTGGACTCCCACTGACCCAAGGACACTGGCCATAAAGATCCATATGGAGACCAGCAAGGACACTGCCTGAATGTTCACAACCCCTCCGCCTGCTCTCTTTGTTCTGTTTTCCTCTCCTCCCTCCTCGGTAAAACTTCTGCCTGCACTAAAATGTTAAGTTATAACCATAATTTAGTATCTCCCAGCTAGTAATCAAAGTTATATATGCTGTAACATATCAAAGTATTTAATCAACCCTGTACTTCAGTTCTTGTTATAGTTGCAATATATGCTGGCACTGGCCATAAACCACAGGTGTCCAGGGAAAGGAAGAATGCTAATGCTAATAGAGAGATAACCCCAGAACCAAGAAAGTGAGCTTGGGAAGAAGCTGCACAACACTACTTTCCATTTCCCCACCCCTTACACCCAAGAGAAACAGCACATCCATGATGTCCTTAGGAATTTCGCCCCTCCCAAATTCCCAACAGCTCCCTATAAGAATTGCTACCTTGACTAGAGATATTAAGATGTGTCTTTGGGGACAAAAGTGCATCCATCTTCTTGAGGTGCCAGCACTCAAATGAATTACTTTCCTTCTCACCAACACCTGTCTTGTGAATTTGGTTTTTGTTGCAACAGGCAGACAAACCTGGGTTCAGTTATGAGGCTGCTGCTGGCCTAACAGGGTATACTATTTTAGAGCACATTTCTTTAGGAGTAGAAAGAGTACACTCTAAAATAATGTTTAAAAGTATAGTATAGTAAATACATCAACCAGTGACATAGTTGTTTATCATTATCAGGTACTCTGTGCTATACATAATTACATGCGCTTTACATTTATACAACAGATAGCACAGTAGGTTTGTTTTCACCAGCATCACCCAAAACACATGAGTAATGCATTGCACTCTGACCTTACCACAGCTGTGATATCACTAGGAGATAGAAACTTTTTAGCTCCATGATAATCTTGTGGGACCACTATCACATATGCAGTCTGTCATTGATCAAAACATCATTATGTGGCACATGGCTATAAAATTAATTGAGGTCTGTCCAAAAGGTATCCAGCCATGTACTATGAAAAATAGAGGCATTTATTGAAGAAGACACAAGGTTCAAGAAACATTGTACATAGGACAATGATTCATCAGCCTTCTTCAAAGTAGGCACATTGGGACCTCACACAGTTTTCCCAATTGCCATCAGCTGCCCCATCATATTTTCCTGAATCACATTCTGAAATGTGATTTCAATCTGAAATCTCTTCCCTTTCAGTTTGAAAGGGAAGAAACAGTCTGAAATTTCTTCCCTTTCAAAGGTGATTTTAGTTTCAGGAAAAGTCAAAAGTCTCAGGGCCAAATCTGGGCTATAACAGGGCTGAGTCACCTGGGTGATTTGATGTTTCACAAAAAAACTCTGTATGAGATGTGATGCATGAGCTGGTGCAGTGACATCATGAAGCTGCCAATCATAGGTTGCCCATACCTGCAACTTTCTGAATCATCCAAGTAGTTTCTGAGCAGGAATGTTCAAGCTTAAGGCAAAATTTGATGCAGATTTGTTGTTCTACTTGCTCAGTCTTTTTTAATGTGACAACCACACAGTACACATGCTCATTTAACGGTATCTACTGCCTCCACTGACTAATACAGTGAAGTTGTTTTTGCTCACACATACTCATTCCAGTACACTTTCCTAGGCTACCAGGTTACATCGATGTCATGCAAACCCTTCTTGTTATATTAAAAATGGCTGGACTTTCTCCAGAAAGACCTTGATATAAAATAATGTATGCAAATATACAATTTATATGTAAACATAATTTATATAAATAACGTGCATGCATTATTCATATGTGTGCTTGTAATGATTATATAATAATTCTTTGTCATGTAATTATATACTATACACTATATTTATAAAAATATCAGTATGATGAATTTTATATATATTAATATTATACTTAAAATAAAATTAATTTTGTCAATAACAGAAATTATAATAAATAGAGCCACAGAGGTGCACTAACAAGAAATATTATTTGATATTAGAATGGTAAGAATCTAGAAAAAAGAAATAGAATAAAAAGCAAGACTGGCATGTAAAGCATGCATGAGATTATCTGCTTAGGGAAAAGGGTGAAAAAGTAATGGATTTAAGTAAAAGTTACAGTTTCAAATCAGATTTTTCTTTTATTTGAAAAGACAAATCTCTACACAGTTAAATTGATACCTTTCATAAAATTAAATCTACATAGATACCATGGAAGATGCATGTGCTTTCTCTGTCCAAATAATTGAAAGTGCCAAAAGATGCATGTACCAAAATACACAAGTCTAAATGGGTTTACTTATGCAAACATTACTATATTGCCAAGATGACTAAATTCCAGTGTCATCAGAATTCATGAAATGCAGCTGTCTCAAGCTCCTGAGAACTCTTTCTGCAGTTCCAAATTAGATTCTACTATTTTATATAGTTGCTTTGTTGCATGCATTCTAAATTTAAATTATATCCAAGTTGTAACCTTTTCCCTCTTAAGAAAATATGTTTTGATAACTCACTCTTACATCTAATTTAAAGTATTACATTTTTATTAATTTTAAAATCAATTGATGAAATAGCCTAAAAATGTTCCAGAATTTAATTGGGCTGGGGTTTCCATAATCTAATTCTGTTCAGCAATATAATATCCATAAAATAGCAGATTTTGATAGAAATGAATCTGAATTTAAGTTCTCAAGTTAACTTCATTTGCATTACTCTGCAAAACAATGTTTAAACTCTTTGTTTTTCCTTTTTGACATCCACAATATCAATAAAGATGTCATACACGCATAGAACACCAGAAACAGAATACAGCTGGCATTTCAACCAGAAAGACAATTTTCTTTGGGGCTTCTTTCATTGCTTTAACACTAATCTGTGACAAAAAGGTCTTGTCAGATTCTTATTGCATTTAAGAAGGTTTTGGTGAGATTTGTATTGATTTGGAATAAGGCAAGTGACAACATTGCAATAAATTTTTACTACTTAGTACTAATCAATATGTCTCCTTTACCTCAAACTTTTTTAGAAGATTGCCTTAATTTTTTTCAGATATGTCCAAAATATTGCAAAGTTAATAATATCTTATTCAAAAGGTCACACACAAACTTACTGAGCAAGGGATAATCCACTGTAGTAAAAGCTGCATTCCTCTGAGATCAATTATATCTAATATGATGTATATAAAATACACACACAGAGAAACACACACAAATATGTACGGATAACACAGGGACTAATATATTCTAGTTTTCAAACTGAGTCCCATTTGTATCTATAAATTTTCTATGTGTATATTAAGATTATACAGATGATTAGTACATGACACAGAGTTATTATTTCTAAGCATATAGTGTATAATTAAAATGAATAAAAAATTATGTCTTCATTAATACACTCACACAAAGATATTTTCAGTATCTCCCTTATCTCATGAGCATTAAATACTTGAGTTTTAAACAAATATCATGAGTTTTGGTTATTGATTTGTTTAACTTTCATAAGCATTTGATGTTAATATGTTTTAAACTTAATTTTCTATCAGTGATATGTTAGACTATGGAAACATTTAGGCTAAATTAGAAGCAGAGGGAGTAAGAAAATAATTTTCTCCACACTGTAGTGAGACAACTGCCATTGAAAGAGTAGGCATGATGCAAAATTCCACATTTGATTACAGTGTATTTTAAAGTAATTTCTATTACTTCTATAGACACTTTCCTGTAAGTAACGCCTAAGAAAGAATTGCTTTGTTTTAGATAAATTACCTAAGGGTAAACCTTTAGAATAACAGTCTTCACAAAATAATTTTAGACAACTAAAATCTCATTAGAAGAAAGGACTATCAAATCTCATTTTATGTATGGAGAACATCTAACTATTTAAGCTGTAGAGTTCGATAAAGTACATTCATATTTTATGTCCTAAAATGTATTTTTATCAAGTAAATTCATATGAACCTGGAACTTTACACCGAACATTTTCATTACTTTTCATCTGTAAATTGTTTTAGGAAGTTTCTGGGGGAAATCTTTAGTTAATGAAATTGCCCACCTGTTTTTAAACGTAGATCTGTTTCTGAGATATTTAGTTAATTGCCCACTCTGTTCTTGGTAGGAACAGTGGTCTTGGTTTCAGACTGGTGCCACACTTACATAGCTGTCACTCGGTGCCATATGTGCTTGGCTCTAAGGAAAGACACAGAACAAGAATCAACACAGCACAGAGCGGCAACACTGCAGTAATCTTGTGCCTACCAGACACAAATTGTCCCACATTTGGGTCATGAACAGTCAGAAATATGGGGCTGCGTAGGCATAGGCCATTACATTTCAGGGAAGCCATCTGCTCTTGGATCTTGTCATCTTTTGTACATAGAATGCTGTGTCCCCTCTCCCCCAGGAACAATACTGGTTTCCATTCTCAGACGCAGCTGATTCTTATCAATGTCAGTTCTATGTTACCGCAGTGCAAACTAAGTATTTGGATACAAGTGATAGGTGTATAGTCCTTGACTGGATTCTATTCTCTTTGAATCTGGTATATGTACCATTTTAGTAATTGCCAGAGTTAATGTTGTAAGATTCAAACAAGGTTCAAGGCATCTACCGACCTAACACTACAGGAAAGGCCACAAAATTAGATTATAACCCTATTCTTCCATTTAGAAATTCAATTTAAGTATCCTGTCTGTTAAAATAAGGAACATTGTTGACCCTCTGGAATACTACAGTGCTTACAATAATCATGTTGTAATAATAAATCACTGTCTTTATTATTTTTATAGTGCTTTTTAGTTTTATATTTTGCTTTAGAACTAAAAAATGAGACTATATGAGAATTTTTGAAAGTTATTTTGATTATATTTCTATTTTTATATCAGCTATAATATCTTAGATTTGTATACCTTGCAAAAGGCTTACAACTGTACTAAAACAAATTCTATAATTAAATGTTTAAGAAGAATTTACAGATTATTGTTCAGATGGAGTTGTATTCAACTAAGGCAAGATGGAAATCTTTGTAACCATTTCTTATTGTTCTGGCAAAACTCTATGTATAGCACACCATAAAATCCTAGTTGAAATATGTTTTCAATCATATTAATGATCACTGTCTAATTGACAAGAAAAGTATAAAAATTCAATAGAGAACAGAAAAACAAAAATATCATCAGAGTGTGAATCCACAGAATCCAGCAATAAGAATCGCTAATGTTGGAATTTGCCCTGTGTTAACTGCCAGTCTTGCTGGCTTATTGCCCGGATGTTAATGGGCCACATGTCAAGAACAGGAGGCGATTCCTGATGCCCTTGAAGAGTGAGAAATAGGATTTAGAATTCTGAAGAAACCAGAATCCTTCAGGCATGCCATATTACATATGAATAAGTGGAGAGAGGGGGGAATGTCACCCAATGGAGAAAGGCAGTTTCCGAATGGAAACTGTTTGGGCTAGACCTTAGCTTTGGCTAGCATCTCATTCCCTTTTCCCTCTTTGCCACCTCTCCAGAGTATCTAATTCCCAGTTATTTCTAATAATATGGTAATTGCTATAAGACATTCTTTAAAAAAAACTTTAATTTTTTCTGTCATAAAATAACACATTTTGTAGAAAAAAAGTGGAAATTCAAATAGGAAAGTTTTAGAATCATCATTTTTCATCTCATGTTACTGTTAACATTTCAGTATATTTCCTGCTAGTCTTTTTTACATGTATTTTTCAATCATGATAGATCTTTGCATAGCAATTTTTATTAAACATTCTAAGAAAAGCATTTTTCTATTTTTATAAACTCTTGATAAAATTATGCATATATTGTCCAACTGACTAACTCTGTGAGACAGAGATAAGGCTGTGTGCTCACTGCACTGTTGTATCTTCCCAGCATACAATAAGATCATATTTACAGCCCCTTAGTTAGGTGGGAGCCTGTGTACCTGAGTTACAGCCAAAGGGACATGGGCAAAGTGATGCAAGACTCTACTGGGTCCTGTCCTTAAAAATTCCCTGCACGATCCTTTAGCTGTTTTTCCTCTTCCCTTGAAATTCACATTCCAAATATCACAGACATTAACGATAAAAGAAAGGGTCTGGATTTCTGGTTCACTGCTTGGAGAAGAGCTGACAGGAAGAGTCCCTTAGCTCTCTCTGGATCATGCCATTTGCTGTGTTAAAAGACTGAAATTTTAAGGTTGTTACTATGCATGGTTCAGCCTATCTTGACTTACATGCATATGGCTATTTTCGATAACTGTTTTAAATATTTTTTGCTACTATAAATTATAATATACTGATTGTCTTTTCATTGAATTTTCCCCTTTGTATTTTAGATTATAACCTTTCGATGAATTTTCAGGATTAAAATTACAGACATGTCTCTTACCGCTATGAGACTGCAAGTTCCTCAAAGGCAGAGTTAGTATTTTCTCTACTTTTGTATCTCCGACTACATAGTAGTGTCTTTCACAGAGCAGATGGGAAGGAACATTTGCAGAATACATGAAGGAGGAGATATGGATTGTTAAGTGATAGCTATATTGTAGTCATTCTCATGATTTGGCATTGGTCATGGAAAGTCCTATCTCTAAAAGCTTAGTATGGCACTTCAAAAATTATTTTGGCAAAAGGTTTCATAAGGTTAATCCTGGCTAGTAAGCATTCAGGGCTTGAGTGAAAGTATGCTTAAAATGACAGATGAGGCAGTTCTTTCTACCCATTGTTATCATACCTCTTACTTGAATTCTGGCTATGTCATTTTTTATGTTCAGTGAAACTGAAGACTATCTATATGATATAATTTAAAAATGAGTGCATTTTAGATTATTTGAATAACTAGTCAAACTGG
The DNA here is from genome assembly GCA_004024845.1 of Tonatia bakeri. Taxonomy (NCBI): domain Eukaryota; kingdom Metazoa; phylum Chordata; class Mammalia; order Chiroptera; family Phyllostomidae; genus Tonatia; species Tonatia bakeri. The sequence goes on from PVIA01005206.1 coordinate 41,286, forward strand.
AAAACAAATTTGAATAATTAACCAAGTTGGATTATATGATTCCTACAGATCAATGGTTTAGCATTTGGTCTTAATATCCTAAATAAAGAAACTTACAAATGGTTATACTAATGAGTGCTCAAATTTCACCTGAACAGAGGAGTGATCAATTTTCTGTCTACAATATTATCATTGTTCTATTAGTGCAGTAGTAAAGTATATGCTTATTACACAGACTTTTATTGTTCTAACAAGCCTTTAGTACATATCACTCAACTATCAATTTGTTGGAGATGTACATGCCCTGTAAATTCAGGTCCATTACTAAAAAATCTCTGTACTCCCTTCCTACTTCTACTCTCATTGCATTTTCACTTTGAAGGCCAGAAGACTCCCTCCACAAGTTTCTGAAAGACTTTCTTTTCTTCTAGAGCTTAGCAAATCAGAAATTCAGGAAACAAGCTGAAGAGCTTAGAGAACTTAGAGAATGGTTCTTGTGAGTTCTCTTAGAAATGAATTATTTTGAAAGCTGGTTTGTTAGTCCACAGACAGCAGTATGCAGGTCTAGGATTTAGGATCACAGACTGTGTGGTGCGGCCAGGTACAGTTATCTAGAACCACACTGGTCTTGAATTCATCAACTCAATCTTTCTCTAGAGGTTTAGGTGCCCCATAAAGGACTTAGGTAAGCTTTCCTGTATTTTGACTGTTAGTTTGTGAAAATGAACATAGTATTGAGGGGAATTAGAACTTTATTTGTTACTAAACATGAAGGTAACAGTATTTTAGATTTGTCCGTGGAAGAAAGTAAAACAATTATCCTCCTGATTGAAAAAAAAATGGTAAAATTATAATCAATACCAAACCTTACTATGTGCCAGGAGCTGTTGGTGTTTGGGACACATCAGTGAAGCAAGATCCCTCATCTTCTTGAACTTACAATCTAGTGGAGAGGGATAGAATATAAAAATAAAAAACAAACAAACAAGCAAAAAAAATAAACAACATAGCATGTTATAAGGTGATAAGGACTATCAGAAAAATAAAAAAGGTAGAACAAATAAAGTAGGGGGGAGAGTTAGGTGGTGTGCATTTCATGAAAGAACGGTCACTGAAAAAAAAAATTTGAGAAAAAGTCTTGAAGGAGGTGAGAGAGTTGGCTAAGAGGATATCTGAGAAAACATTATTCCAAAGACAGGGAACATCCAGGACAAAAATTCTTAGTCAGAAATGCAACTGAATGTGTTAGAGGAACAGCAAAGATACCAGTGTGGTTAGAGTGGAACAGATGAAGGGAAGAGTAGTTGAAAGTAGCCCAGAATGGTAACTAGGAGCCAGATGGTCTAAAGCCTTAAGGCTATTTTAAGGACTTTGGCTTTTACTCTTAGTTAAATCAGGAGCCAATGCAGAGTTTTAGGGGAAAATGTAACCCAAAGGAAAACCAAGTAAAAGGCCACTGCAGTAATTCAGGCAAGGGATTATGGCAGCTTGGATCCAGGTGATAGCAATGTCAGTGATGATAAATGGTCAGGCCCTGGAAATATTTTAGAAGTGGAACTAATAGTATTTTGTTGGATGAAAGTGGATGGAAAAGAAAAATAGACAAAGATGACTCTTGTTTTTACCTCATACACTAGAAGGATAATGTTATGTCAACAGATTTGGGTATTGTTACGGGTAAAACAAGTTTAGGAAAAAAATATATTGAGTTTGCAATGTCTATTAGTTATTTAAAAAGAGATGTTGAGTGGGTATTTGTTAATATGATTTTTGAGTTCAGAAGAAAGGTCAAAGTCGAAGGTATATGTTTGGCAGTTGATGGCATATGGATAGTATTTAAAGGAATGAGACTGGATAGCATCATAATAAAGAAATAACCATGTTTAAGTCACGGCCAAATGAATTTGAGTAAATGGAAGAAGATGAGACCAAGTAATTTGAACTATCGCATTTACCATACCCATGTACACTATTAAATAGAACTTAGGATAAAATTATCTCACCACCAACAAAGTTCTCTTATGAATTCTCTCAGGCATAATTCTTAAATATGTATTAAAAATATCATTTATTTTACCGGTCAAAATATGGTGTTAATGAGTCTAAGGTCTGATAATCACTTAGTCCAATCTGATTACCTTAATGGTACAATTTTCCTCATGCAGTGGAAAATGTTCTAATACACTCTTTATCTTTTATAGCCAAGGATCATCTACTTTTTACTCAGTAAAAGCTAAAGTAGCATGTCTACACTGTAGAAAGATAAAATGATTATGTTATTTTTCCCAAGTTCCTAATTTTCCAAAATAACCATTTCAACAGAAAGTATGCTTTCTGATCATTTGTGAAAATATATGAGTAGAACAGAGACTCTTAAAATTTTTTCATGGCACTTAAAAATCTAGTTAAGTTTATCCCATCTTTCCCATTAGCTTTTTTTTCTTACAGTTCATCTTAAACAGTCAAGGACTCATTAAATATTTTATAACACTCTGCTTAGACATAACTCCATATTCCAAGATAAATACTCAGTTTTGCCAGTTATTTCCCCTCTGAAGTAAAATTGGGACTTACTGAAGCTGATGACTGTTGAGGAAGAAGGGCTATATCTTTTCACTTCTCATATCTCCACAGAGAAGGGGTTCTCTATTCTCCATGCCTTCAGGGGAAGGTATAGGAATGGGGACTTCTGCTGCCTGCTTCATCCCACCAGGAGAGGAATAGTTAGCTAATCTGGTCATTCAGACATTGGTATTTATTGGGCCACATCATTAGTAAGTAGAATTACTGTCCCACAAAAACTAGAAACAGGTTCTACTATGTCCATTCAACTGCCTGTTTCATGGAGTAGTAAGAAAGGAGCTGGCTGCTAGGTGATCTGCTTCTCCGGCATGTCTATTAGCAAGACGCCTGGAGGTGGAGAGCAATGACAGATTTTAGGCAACAAATCTCACCATAAAGACAGAGCCTCTTCCAGATTGTAAATTAAAAAAAAAACAATCCGGAGGAATTTTTTTTTCATTGTTTTTTCTTTCTTGGTTGTAAGGAACAGTCCATTCTATGGGACACAAGGGAAATTAGTGAAGAGATTTGACCTCATTACCCAATGATGGCTTTGGCCAAAAAAAGAAGAGCAAAAGGTGTACATGTCATGAATAATAGAAGTCTCATATAACATTTGTCAGCAAAGTCTTTGCTTTAAGGTGGGATTATTCTTCTATCCAAAGGGTCAGATGTGGTTCGGTCATTATGTTCCACCTTCAGTAAGTTAAAAATCTGGCTAAGTAATTACAGAATATGTATTTTTCTAATGGCTATTGCTTAGGCTAAATGAGTAATAATAACTTTTGATGTTCTTATTTATTCAGATATATAACTTTTATTTTGATTTAATTTCTGCTTACTGACATTCTACCTGACTGACAATGTCACTTCAGAGATTAAAATCTTTTACTGGATCCTCATATCTTTTTAGAAATAAAATCAAAACTTCCTAATTCAGGCACTCTTCACCCTTCATCATCACACTCCTCAATATCTTCCTCACATTGAGCTACAAAGAAGTAATTAAAAGCCAACTCAGACATCATGTGACTCAGAAATAATATTTTTCCTACTTACTTGCTCATCTTTTTTAAACATGCTCCATTACTTACCCAGGGCTCCATGTCTTTGGCTCTGTAATGAGGCCTGGTCTTTATTTATGGGCCTCCTGTTATTTTTTAGAGACTAGTTTAGACTCCCTTCTCTGGCTTATAAGCCCTACTCCTCTGCCTGATTTTGAGAATTTGACTTGCTGCTTTCTCTCCTTTTTGGCATTTTCAACACTTATCTCCATAGTAAAACCTCCCAGTACCTACCTCATATCTCCAAGTAGAGTCAGGGTCTTGGTAAGCATGAAACTAAAAAAAAAAAAAAAAAAGTGAGTTCTTTGGAAGATCTTAATAACTGATGCCATCACTCTAGGCACTGTATAGGAAGATCTACCGTAAGGAATGGCTGTTTGGGTCTTTCATCTAGACTGTCTCTCTTTTGGACAGAGCTGGAGATACCCAGAACAAAAATCTCACTCACTAGCTCCCTTTTGCTAACATCCTGCAACCTCCTGCCAGATGTTAGAACCTCTATTTTCATTACACAACACAGGATACAACTGGCGAGGCTGCAATTTAGACATGATAATACAGATCTTCACTTGAGGCCATACACTGGACATTTTCATATGAGTCTGGAAGATCCTCTATCATTCATGTTTAGATTACTTTGCAGATAGTCTTGTTTGGGAATAGTTTTACATGAAAGGTATAACCCTACGGCAAGCTTTAGAGATTCTGTTGTCTTTAGATTCCCACTACTCAGATGTGCTGAAATGCTTCTTAGAATCAATGTCATTCTTGTGATTGTGTAGTATTACAGCCGACGCTAGTGAGAATGAGCATACCATTCTTTAATATAAAAACAGGGAAAAAGAGCAGTTTGTTTTGAAGGATATACTCAATGATTGAACTAGCTGTCGCTGCTTTAGATAATTTTGTGGCTTTAAATAAAACTGTGAACATTTGTTCTCTGCTTGCTCTCTCCAGGAGCTCCTGCCTTGGCTCCATCCTATAATTGTTGAAAAGGGGTTTCATAAATAAGTGTTATGTAATGTCACTGGTATGTATTTTGGGACTCTAAGACATTATTTCTTAACTTCTCATCATATTTCATTGTGGAGTATGATTTTTAGTGAGCAGTGAGTGACCGCAGTGAAATAGCTCCCCAAAGCAGCTCTGATTAATCCAGATGTGGCAAAGCTCATGGCAAGATCTCAGTGCGAGAGCCCATAGGTGAGCTCACAGAATCAGCTAGCAGGTGGCTCTGGAACTGGTGTGGGAGAAAGGAGCTGCAGACTAGAGCCTGGGGCTGGGGAAGAGTGGTCACCATACAGAATAGTTCACTTCTAGAAAAGTAGCAGTAATAAACATATGTCTTCTCCAGCAGCACTGACTTTCTGGAGCTTATGAAATCATGCTGAATGGAAAACAAAAGAAAGCCTGTAAAAGTGCCCAAAACACACAGGAGTCAAGCTAACGTCCAAGTCACAAACAGGTGAATTAGAGCCAGTTGTCTTAGGCCTTGAGCAGTCCCTGTAGCTCTAATAGCTTTTCTTAAGAAGCCAGGGCAAGGAAAAAAGAAAACTTCAAAATACTGTTCACTAAAACCTCACTTATGAATTTTTTCATCAAACTTGAATCTAAAGACAATATTAGGAGGCTGACTTCATTTCCTCATGTCCACTTCCCCCAGGTTAATGAATCATATTTTGGAGAGTGAGATCTGCAGAAAGAAGCTTATATTTTTAGTTGCTTTCTTCTATCTATATCTTCCCAAGAAAGTGATTGTGAAAAATCAACAAAATGTTATTTAAGCTTAGAATTATGTTTAAGCTTTGCATAGTGTTATCTCAATGTGCCAGTAAAACTAAATGAGAGCCACCTGCTTACTAGACTCATTACTAAACAGAACACCACATTACTAGGCTCTCTTTTCCTGGCTAAGACTTCACCCAGCATCTAACACATTACTTTTCACACAAAGTTGGGTACAGTGTGAAATCTGAGCATAATCAACTCTCAGTCTAAGAGTCTCATTTTCTTAGCTATGCTCCATAGGTGCTATACTCTCATCTTCTGCCCCTCCATCACTCTCCTGAACTTCCCACCATAGCCTCACATATAAGAGTTCTCTAAACACTTTCACACTTTCCATCTTAACAGCCAGAATATATGAATACTTTCCAACAATTGACACCAATCTTAGAAAGACTTTTTTTTAGTAAAGAACTCGGTGGAAGGAGTAAATGTTGCAAGATCAAAGCTTAGGACATTTAAAACTTAAATGATATGAATCAATTCTTTTCCAATTATATACTTCTCACTAACATGGTAATGGCTGGCTTTCTGATACACCCTATTGCACAGTTCTAGGACTCATGTAGTATTTTAAACTACCAGGAGATGGATTTGCACTGGGACATCTGAACCTGGTGTGAAATACTTGGATATGTGAACTGAAATCAGGGATTTCTTAAAGAACTCCATGGTGAAAATCAAGATTAGACACTATTTTCCGTTGGCTGTCCATATTCAGTTCTAGGTAGGTCAAAATGCTTGCCCATGGGACATTTTCATCAAAGATGGCTATGGAATCTGGGATCTGGGTTATATTTGGGGCTCATTCAAATATATTCTGAGGTCTTATATTTTGGCTCAAGCCCTTACTCAGAAAAATGCAACCTACTGATTCAATGGTCCCTACTAGGGAGCATTTAATGGTGTTATAGAAAGAGATCAATTTGAAGGAAAACAACAACCAACAGATACCATGTAATATGTAGTAAACAGAGGCCACTAATTATTGCGTGACCAATAGGAAGTATTATTTCTCCTTCAAGTTACTAGAAGCCCTCACATTTTGGGATCAATTAGACAACTGGCTTACCTTTGCTCTCATATTTCATCCCTTTTGACAGAATTCCTTCCTTGTGAGAGCCCCTACTGGAATGTCTAATGATGCCAGCTATACAGCATATTTTTTCTTGGAGCTTCACCAATTTGTGTATCCTATGCTTTGTCTCAAGCAGCCTACACTGCTCTGAGGGCAAGCAACTCTCCCTGGATACTCTCAACTTCACCAGGGAAATTCCCCCTTTTGCTTTAGTGGTTAGCAACTCCCATTCCATCCTTTTTGCATGCTGCCTATCTCCAAAGTAAACTTCACATCTTCTTCAAATCCTGTCCCCTGAAGACACTTTTTGATCCTCTAAGAGACTGTCTTGGTCTCTAGGCCACTGATGTAACTGGCTCATATCTCTATTCTGTTTTGAGTTCACAGTTAGAGATGATATTGACCAGCCAAGTACATTCCTGGTTTTAGTGGTAAAAAATTGACCAACTGTATACTAAAGATATCCAAATATGTTCTCTAAGCAAAACTTTTCCCTGAACTCCAGGCCAATATGCCTAGTGTAGCAGATATCATCACTACCTCACTGATAGCCCCTTTACATCCATCCTCTCTATGCTAAAGGCTACTTACATGAAATAGTTGCTACTCTTCACCTGTAGACTTTTATTTTTCTGGTTTCATTTTATGCATAAAGAAAGTTAGCAGAGCTGGGAGAGGTAATGACTCCAGAAGTATCTTAAACAATGGTGGTGGAAATGTGGTGGATAACAACCCCAATGTCTAACCCTTAGGTTGGGATAACACTAAAGTGTGTCCTACATCATTTTCTAGAGTTTTACCAGTGAAGCTAAACTTTAATATCATCACCTATAGGTTGTAACTGGATTGACAATACACTTTTTATGGGCTTCCTTCCCTTCCTAACTTTCCTTTCTCACTAAACTACTGGTGTTTTTCAGCACCACCTCCAAAATACACACATTTGAATTCTTGTCTCTGAGTCTATTTATGAACTAACCCAAAGTAAAGCATCTAGCAAATTAGAAGACTTTTTAGCACTGACAGTCATCTAAAGAATAATCCATCCAAAACAGTTTTATCATCTTCCAACTTTCAATCTTCCCTTCCTCTTTATGATCAGTTCTCTACCCACTAAGTTATCAAGCCCAAATTGTCTCAAAACCAGCTTGTCACGAACTCTAAAATTATACCTCAGGAATATTTTTCAAATCTGTCCTTCCCTCTTCATCCCCACTGTGGCTGTTCTGTATCAAGTTCTTGTCATCTTTGAGTCTAGCTTGTTCTTTTACTAGGCCTTTGAGGTATAAGTTTAGGTCATTTATTTAAAAGCTTTCTTCTCTTTTACTTTGGCACCTGTCATTATAAAATTCTCCTGTAAAGAGAAGAAAAAGTAGTGATATAGGAGAATCCAGATTCTACGTCCCAGCACAAATATCAATGACTGTCCAGCTATCCACAACAAGACAGCTAAAAGGTCTGGAAGACCTCTGGAATCCATTTATGTAATTTTACCAACACCATGGAATAAAACAAATAACAACAACAACAAAACCACAACCCATAAAACAGCAATTACACAGGAGGAGAAGGAAGATGCCTTCACTTTGCTTACATCACCCACAGCCATCATGAGGGTCATATTCTGGGCCAGGAAGGAATACTCCAGCTGGAAACAGTTCCACTCACCAGAAAGGGAAAATCAGGTTGAATAAACAGCTGTTCCAGCCTCTCAGGTGCAAAGCTCCTGCTTTGGTTTCAGTCTGCTCAGACTGACAAAAGAGGAGTCTATTGAGCCCCATAGGAACAAGGAAGGAAAGCAGAGGCTGTTATTAGCAGACACACAGAGGGAGTGATTGCCTTCATCTGCAGGTTGGGTCTGCAGGGGCAGCAGGCCCGTGGCTGGGTCAGCTGATGGCCTAGGTCATGGGAGTTTGCCTGGCATTCGCATGAATCAAAATCCTGGGTTCACGGGTGTCTGCTCAGTTCTGGGCTGCCCAAGAGCCTGGGTTGCGGTTTCCACCTGGCACCTGAGTTCAAGGGGCTAACGGGAGCCTGGGCTTTGGGAGACTCTGAGGCCCATGCCAGGGGCCCCACGCTCGGATGCGTCAGGAGCCTGGAGTAGGGGGATTATGTCTGCAGGCTCTTGGCGCTGGAGTTACCCAGCCCTGAGGAGCCAGCTTGCGTTGAGGTGAGTCCCTGGCAGCTTGGGTTCTAGGAACCACCAGGAAACTGTTCCCAAAGGAGTCAACTGGCACGGAGTGGGTTGGGAGCCTGGGCTTGTGGAAACCTGAGGCCCCGGGAACTGCCTGGGGCCCTGAGTGTTGGAGCCGGGGTACACCCTGGGCCTGGGTTTGTGTAGTTCCTGCCTGGTGCAGGGAAGGGTGGCCTGGTCTGGGGGCAGGCTGACTGGGGTCCACAGTGAATTTGGGGGGTTGTTCCATAAGAAGGGTGTCCCCTTCAGGCAGATCTCTATGGCCTGAACAAAGGGTGTTGAGCATAGCGTGAATTTATCTTTATTAGTCTCATCAAGGCATCTTTATTTTTATTTTTATTTTTATTTTTATTTCTGTTTTCACCCAGGTGCTGCAGTTTCTTACCTGGAATCCTTGGTTCCTGTGAAGGTATTTTCCTATGCAGATTGTTTGAATTGTTTAAACAATTGTTTAAATTGATGTTACTTGGGGAGAGCAAATGCAAGAAATTCCTATGTTGTCATTTTGCTGATATCACTCCTATAGTACACCTTAAGTTAGACATGTGAACCCTGAGATAGAAGATAACTACAAAGAAGAGCCCTTAATTGGGCTCAAATTTACAAAAATGGCCATGCCCTGCCATGCTGTGTCACAACTGAGCTCTTTGCTCTGAAGAAAGTTTCCTTGTCACGTCACCCCTAATTGGGGATTCCCTTTAGCCTTCAATTGGCACGAAAGACCATGGGTTGACAGGAGCATACATCCTTTAGCCTTATTTCCCTTTTGCAAGGGTGCTTTGGACAGCTTCTTTGCATCCTGATATGACTTTTAAAACCAGTTTATTAAATTTTGCAAAGAGGGTGGTTAGATTTTGATTATAGTTGCAATTAATCCAAGTATCAATTAGAGGTTAAAGGACAGTGCATTCACACAATGTATGTCTCAGTTTATTTAGATCCTCTTTAATTTCTCTCAGTAATGTGTTTTAATTTTCTGTGTAAAAACTTACATTTTAATATATCTTTCATATCTTTTAAATTTATTTCTTTGTTTTTTATGTTTTTGATACTATTTTATATGGAATCTTTATTGCATTATATTTTCAATTTGTTATTTTTGGTATATAAAATACAATTGCAAATTACTCTTACATCCTGTGACCTTGCTTAACTTACTTATTCATTTTTATAGTTTTGTAGGGTTTTCTTTCTTTTGATAAATTCTTTAGGATTTTTTGTGTAACCAAGTATGTCATCTGTAAATGGAGATAGTTTTACTCTTTTCATTTCTGTTATTTATAACTTTATTATTTATTTATTTTTGTTGCCTATTGCAATGGCTGAGATTTCCAGTATTGTTTAGAATAGAAGTGGTGAAACTGAGTATCTTGGGCTTTCTGTGACTCCTTGGGAAAAGTGGTCATAGTTCACCATTAAGTATGACATTTGCAGTAGGTTTTAGAAGATACTCTTCATTACTTGGAACAATCAGTTTCCTGAGATATTTTTGTTTGTTTTGCTTTTTAAATCATTAATGGGTATTGAATTATTTCAAGTGCATTTTCTACATCTCTTGAAGTGTTATTATTTCTCTTTTTTAATCTGTTAATATGGTGAATTATGCTGATTTTTAAACTTTTCATTTCTGGGATAATCCCCCTAGGTAATTCATGGTAATTTTTTTTATATTGCTAGATTAAATTTGCTGTTACTTTAGTATTTTTATATTTATAGTTATTTGAGCTATTTTTAATATTTGTAAGAACATTGTTGATTTTGTCAGGAGAGTTACGCTGCTTTATAAAACAAGTTGTAGTGTTTCTTCTTGTATATTTTGAGTTTTCATAAGATTGGTATTATTTCTTCCTTAAATACAGAATTTACCAATGAAATAATTGGTCCTGGAGTTTTCTTTGTGGTGCAGTTTTTGATAATAAATAATAGTTTAATAGATATAAAGCTAATTCTAGTGTTCCACTTCTTGTGTTAGTCTTGGTATGTTGATTTTTTGAAGGATTTGTCCATTTTATCTAAACTATATTTGTTGCAACAAGTGGTTCATGATGTTCTCTTATACATTTAATGTGTGTCAGTTTGTAGTGATAATCTCTTAGTTTTAATATTGGTCATTTGTGTTTTTTTTCATTTTTTTTCTTGGTCAGTCTAGCTATGGTTTTCAATCTTATTAATTGATCATTTTAAGGAATCAACTTCTATCTTTGTCAATTTTTATGGTATTTGTTTACTATTTTGCTGATTTCTGCTTTTTCTTATTCCCTTTCATTTTCTTATTTTGTTTAACTTTGCTCTTTTTTCCCCTAAATTCTTGAGTGAAAACTTCAATAATAAATTTCTTACCCTTTTTTTCTTAATATGATATCTAAAGACAAAATTTCCAGTAAGCACTTTTTAAGCTATAGTCCAAAAATTCCCATTCTATACTTTCCATTATTCAGTTTGAACTATTTTCTTTTGCCCCTGTGATTTCTCTTTTGACCCACAGGTTATTTAGAAATGTGTTGTTTTTTCCAAAATTTGATATTTTCCTAGATATATTATTGTTAATTGTTTTCTAATTAACTTTCATTGTGGCCAGATAATATATTCTGTATTATTTCAATCCTTTTATTAAAACTTATCACAGCACATTACCTATTTTGGTGAACATGCTATGTTCAATTAAAAAGTACATGTTTTATAGTTGTTGGGAGTAGTATTTTACAAATAACAATTAGGTCAAGATGATCAGTAGTGTTGTTGAGATCATCTATGTGTTTATTAATTATTTATCTATTAATCTATAAATTGCCAAAAGAGGAGTGTTAATATTGTTAGCTGTGAGTGTGAAATTTTCTATTTTCCCTTCAACTCTGATTTTTTCATGTATTTTCAAACCCTGTTATTAGCTGTGTTCACATTTATGAGTTGATGTGCTTGAATACACCCTTTTATCATTGTGAAATGTTTCCTTTTAATATCTGATATACTCTTGATGTCTATTTTTAGCTGATGTTAATATAGTGACACCAGAAGTCTTCTTATGCTTCCAATTTATAAGGTCTTTTTCTGTCCATTTGTTTGCATAAAGTTTCCATCTCTTTGCTAACATTACCCATCTATTATTTCATGTTGCCTACTTTTTCCATTAGGGTATTTAACATATTAGTCACAGTTATTTTAAATTCCCTGTTTGATAATTCCAACATCTGTGTCAGATCTAAGTCTGGTTCTGATGATTGCTTTGTCTCTGCAGACTGTGTTTGTTCTCGCATTCTGACATGCCCCACCTCCTCAAACCACAATCTTTGTTAGTTAGGGTTTTAACATATGAATTTGGAAGAGAGACAAACATTCAGGTTACAACAGAGCTTAGCATATGATATACTTTTCTCCCTCAGGACTTGTCTTTTCCAAAAACAGTGACAAGCTTTCAACACCATCACGCGACCAACATTGGGATTCATCAGAAATTAAAATTCAATTCCCACCAAGGAGAAGGGGCTTTACAATAGGGCTTTCTATTCTACCACTGTTTGGTATTAGCACTAGGATTGAACAATATAACAAGAAATTGAATGGAGAGCCCAGAAAGGGACTCAAATGTATCACATCCTGACACTACTAGAGCTGGCAATACTACCCAGTGGAGAAAGCACAAAAACGTCAATGGAGGGTGGTGGCAAACATTGTTTATCCATATGGCAATATAAAAAAATTTCTTCTTCCCTCCTAGGCTTTGTAGCTTTAGGATAATAGCTCTAAAAATACTTCCTTAATAATGTCCTCTTGGTCCTTAGTGTAATAAATTTCAACTTCATTTAGAAACCTTCTTAGATCTTTTATTATCATACTATACCCAAAAGGTAAAAAATCAGTTCTTATCATAAAGAACATAACTGTATAAGGCAAAATTTAAAATATTTTGCAAGGAAATATAGAAGTGTAACATCAGATTTTGAATAGTAAATATTACTTAAAATCAGACATTAAAAAAGCAAATGTAAATAAACAAATTTGATAAATCTGACAATTAAGATATTTTTAATTTTAAAAACCATAACGAAGTGTGTGGACAGATAAGCCACATATTAGAAGATATTGTAACTAGTGTATGGAATATACAAATAATTTATACAAATGATAATAAAAGACAACTCAAGAGAAAAATGGGCACAAGACAAGAATAAGCATGTCATGGGGTCAATTTCATTAGCAATCAGGAAATGCAAAATAAAAACACAATAAGGTACCATTTTGATCCACCAGACTGGCAAAAGTTAAAATGTCTGAAAATTCCCAGCATTATCAAGTTATGGAACACTTGCTAGGAGTAAACTCTTGCTAAGAATGTAAATGGATTTAAGTCTTTAGAAAAAATATTTAGAATGTAGCTACTAAAATTAATGACACAGCAATTTTGTTCCTAGTTATATATGCAATGCAAATGTGACTTGAATTCTAAATAGTCAGGGACAGTAAAGCCTATAGAAAGATTGCTATGTGCTATGAGGCTTTTTAGTGGAACCCAGTTGTTTCAGCGCATTCCAGTGGGTATGACAGTAGAGACAGGATGGAGAAATGGCACTGTTGTTTCAGAACACGGAAATTCCACTGACACCATGCTTGCGAGGAGGGCCAGTTTTCTGTGTGTGGTTGACACAATACTCTCTGATTGTAGCATCTACTTTTTTTTTTAATTTTAATTGTTGTTCAAGTACAGTTTTCTGTCTTTTACTCCCATCCCAGCCCACCCCCTAGTTTTTGTCCATGTGTTCTGTATACTTGTTCCTGTAAACCCTTCCTCTTTTCCCCTGAAATTCCCTGCCCTCTCCCCTCTGGTCACTGTTAGCTTGCTCTCTATTTCAGTGTAGCATCTACTTTTTAACAGTTGATTTCACTTGGTGTTATTACTAAATAAAGTTAAATATACACATGATAGAATTTCAACTTCAGTGTGTGTGCCATAGAAGCATTTCCACAGGTGCACCTGAGCAAGCTTATTTAATAACAGCAGTGACTAAAAATAGCACTGGTATCCATAAACAATAAAGTGAATAAAGTAGTTGCTGTATATTTATGCTGAAGGGCTAAAAATATGAATTGCAGGTGATGAATCCATGTGAATGAAAATTATAAGTATAATCTGCCAAAAGGAGGAATAAGGCACAAAGACTTTCTTGAGTATGAATCTTTCTTGAGTTTACTCAAATTGTTCAAAAGCTAAGGAAATTTAACCACAAATTAAAACAAATCATTATTTAGTTTATTTTAAATAAAATTAAGGAAAATACACTAACTTAGCTGTAGATTTTCTTGGGCTGATAAGCGTGGTTAAGAGTGGTGAGGGTACACTCTGTGCATTCCGAGTCATTGTGCTCGATTTCGTGAACTGAGTGACCTCTCAAATGTCATCCTTCTGGCTATTTCTAAAACTTTCAAATGTATATTATGCTATAGAAAATTTGAAACTATGTTAATATTAGGCAGTCTGTCTTGAATATGGTTAATTCTTGGTGTCAAAGTACGGTATTTTCCAGCATTAGAAGTGTAATGTATTTATTTTGTGACTAGATGATATTCCAGGATTCTTGAATGAAGTGATGAGAATCTGTTGCATTTGAAAATGTAAATATGACCATTTTTATCAAGTGTTTATTTAAAGATAAGGTCAAAATACATACATTTTTTAACTATGCCTTCTAACCCTCACACTCCTCATCGTAGGCAGGGACAATGAAACTGAATTTGCAAACACACACAAATGAGCACAACTAACTTGAGTAAAAAGACATTTTATTTCCTAAAAGGCATACTCATATCTTCTGTTAAGCAGATTTTTTTTAATTTACCATTATCCTCGATGCAAGCGCAGTTTATCTTTTAGAACAGTGGCTGATGTTAATGATGACATTTGCATTTAATATCGTCTTTACTTCAAGCTTCACAACTGGGCTGGAGTGTTTATTCCCCCAAAGGAAAGAGAAAGCAGGCAGAAAATAGCTCCCTATTCACTCTGGAAGCATTAGAAATAATTAGGAATTTTTCACAGAAAAACTGAAAACTGTCTATAGTGATGAAATCTGAATTGGAGTTGTTAATGTCTTTAGAAGTAAACATTCTTCTGGACAGTTCACTCGGAGATGAATTAGTAGGAAAGTGAATGTAATGGAGTGAGTGCCACTGGGCAAGTTCTCTAAATAAACTCGGAACATAGTTTAGGTCCGCAACCTTTTGAATATATTTGAAATTCTACTGTGTTTAGAATAATTTCCTGAGTAACTGTTACTGAAATACTCTATCACTGTCTATTGATTAATGAGTGATTCAACAATAACTAAAACTGTTAATAGTTGCTCACATTTTAAACTATTAATCACATCTAAAAGCACATTTAAATTAATGGTAGTGATAAATATAAAATAATTTACTATAATTAATGTTACAATAACATTTGTACTAAATAAGAGTAGTTTTTAAAGAAAGTGAGCTTATTTTTCACTATTTCTTAAATTTTTATGGTAATAGTCTTCCAAATAACATGTTATATAATTGGGTATTTAGCATTTAGACTGATTCATAGATTTTGAAGTGAGTTGTAAATGAATAAAAATAAACTATTACAGCTAAAGTCCAGGGTGTGTTATAAAAGGTAATAGATGCCTTGATGTCACTAAAGTGGTAATAGCATCAAAATATAGGTTAAGGATAGCAAAGGATGTAGGAGAAGGACAATGAGACTGTAAATTTCATGAGATCAAATTTTTATAATTTTGCCAAGGGCTAAAATAAAATATTGCAGTGACTATGTATTTATTTTATTGCTCACATTTGCAAAATGGACTTAGAAGATAACATTTCAGTTATTGTATTGGCATATAAGATAAATACGATATTATTAATTATTAATAATTACTGCTGATACCCCAAAACCAATATTGAACAATTTTTAAGACGTTAGGTATGGG
Source organism: Tonatia bakeri (assembly GCA_004024845.1). Classification (NCBI taxonomy): domain Eukaryota; kingdom Metazoa; phylum Chordata; class Mammalia; order Chiroptera; family Phyllostomidae; genus Tonatia; species Tonatia bakeri. Next base: position 56,895 of record PVIA01005206.1, read on the forward strand.
GAATGGAAAATGACAGCTGAAAATGACCCTTCTTATCCATATTGTTTTTGGTTTTCCTAGAGCCAATTGTTTAAAGTGGTAACAACTTAAAACAGCTTGATTTATAGAATGTTAGTTGTTATTGATGCCATGCTATAAATTAATGACTGGAGGCCAAGTTATAATTCAAAGTAAAGCAAGTCTTGAAAGTTTGAATAGGATCAATGAACATCTAAATTAAACAGCCATTATAACTCCATTCCAGTCCAAGATTTCTAAACAAACCCATATTTTACAACAGTAGAAGTTAGTATAAAGGGAGGGGAATGGGTAAATTTTGATGTGTCTCTTTGGAATTTCAACAGAAAATCCTTTCTTCCTCTCTTTTGTAGTATCTTGTGATAAAAATTACCCTAATCTAGATTAGAATATTCTAAACAAATTGTTTCATGGAGCCACTGAGATATATTTCTTTTACAATATTTCTCAACTATACATGGAAGGTGAAGCTCTACCTTACCCATTATAGATTCTGATATTGCTTAAGCAATGGCTGATCATAATCACTCATGATCCAGCACTTCTTAATTGGTTATAAATATGAAGATAAAACCTGTAGTATTAGCTGTCTCAAAATACAAAATGAGGACACTTCCAGCATTCATCTTGTTTTCCGGAGTCAATAGGTATGTGGATTATGTGAGAAATTAACAATAATGTACTTGGAAATTCTCATATGCAATAATTGCAGTTTCCAATTCTCAAGAATAAAGAGGTAAGGATGTAATTCCAATACATGATTTATCACTAAATCCATGGGTTTCTTATAATTCAGTTGCTATTTCAGTAACTGGAGATTTTTCTGAATGGCTTTCTGAGATACTCTAACAATATATGGTAGAGCCTGTATAAAGGTAGAAATTGTTAGGTATTTGAGAACCAGCACTTTGCTTCATCCAAATTAACTAAATTGTTTAGATGTTTTATAATGTACACTGTTCCTAGCAATGTTGATAGGTGCTCCATTCTTTTAACAAAAATTGTTTCGGGGAGATAATAAAATCTATTTCCCATTTTTTAGAAATCCATATTAGCACCTATTTTAAAAACTTAGTTTTTCTCTTAGAGATTGAATTGCATTTGTTTAGCATAGAAAATAATTAACAATAAATGGAAAATTAACATTCCCCCTCTACATAATACCAAATAATATCTGAAAAGCAAAAAAGGTTTTGATGAACACTAAGGAAGAAAGTAAGGACAGATGTGTTGTTTTCCAGGGCACCAACAAAAGATTGTGAATTTAGTTAAAGCATACTTTTGGGGAAGGAAAAACTGTGTTTTCTTTGTCTTCATTCTGATTTTCCGTCTCTTGCCCTTGTCTGTGTTGCCTTTAACTCCAGTTTGCATGGAAAGACAACAAAATGTATTTGGAGTTATTATTAGACCCAATCAACATTTTCTATTTCATACATTTGGAATAAAAGGAGCCATCTTTAATAAACAAAACAAAAATGCCACTACTGCCAAAAGAATATATGCATATTTTTAATATGTGTTATATAAAATATAGAGAGCCAATTTTGTCAAATTTATCATATTACTTTGAAAATAAGAAAAATAAAATGCACTTATTAGACTTCTAAGTTTATCAGTAGCATATTATCATGATAACTCCCTTAATTATCCCAAGACTTCATTAAACTGTTCTTCCATGACCGTATATTATGCTTTATAATAATTTCATGGCATTGATAGAAGGAATTAAATTAATGTTTAAATAACAACTTTAACCTTCCTGGAGTTAGTTCTGCATGATAAACAATATAATAACTGTGTTTAAAAGCATCCTTTAATTGGTCATCACACTAATTCTTTCGTAGAATAATAAATTGGACAAGCCATTCCTATAATTTGTCCTGTGTACACTGTAATTACTTTTGCAGTCTATTTGAAAAGGAGTATTAATGCAGACTTAAACTAGCATTCGTGTAGCATTATTACACTAAATTAATTGTAAAATACCTAATCACATATGCTTGGATCTGTCATTGCACTATTAATTCAACTATATATTCTCATATGGGTATGCTATATGAAACTTATAGAGTAGGCATGTGCTCTAGTTGAATAATGGATAATGAAATGCATTATATGTAAAAGAGAAAATCCCTAATACATGAATGCTAGCTAATAATATGTTTATTTGGAAATTCAACATTCTGAAAATGGAGGAGAGAAAGAAGAAATATTTCATCCACAAACTAGTGAAAGAAATTATTTTTAGAAAAGAATTTTGATTAGAAACACATTTCAAATATTTTGAGTTGATTGTTTCACAGATAGCAAACCCCAGAAGCAGAAAACAAAGCATTTGTTCTGATTTTACCAAGATCTACCATTTGTTTTTAACAGGTCTTGTTCCTGAGTTTCCTTAGTGTAGATATACTCTTTATTCTGGAAGTAGTCTGTCTCTGTTATCAAGGTAAAACCTTTCACTAGTCTCTGTTAAACATCACTTCAGTCTTGTTACCTGAATTTCAGATATCTTAAAGGACTATGAGCTTCCTTTATAGTTTTTCTTATTGTTTCCCTAGAAGCTTGTTCTTTGCTGGGTCTCACGAAGTCTCTACCTATAAAGGCACACAGTCAATAACAGTAGTTTATTATCTCTGAGAGCTCACAGTAAAAAGAAAAGCAAACTAGATGAAGCCTACAATTACCTGAGCTGCTTATTTGCTTACAGACAGATGCAATAGAACATGAGCATCTTACTAACAGATACCAGATATGACATATCAGAATTCAAGGACAGGGAGGAAGGTGAACTTTGCAAGATAGAATAGAGAAATAGAGCCAGAGAAAAATTCCAGAAATTTGAATAAGGTTCCCCTTCAGTCTTTGACTGCATAATAAGTGTAGGGAAGGAAAAACAATTTTCTTTCTACTCTTCTAAATTCTTGGCTGGGATCCCCCTGTAATAAAAGACAGATTAACAAAAAACTTTAATTATGCACATATGTACAAGTGGGAGCCCCACAAAGATATGAGAATCATAAGGTGGCCAGATGGTTGAGGTTTACATAACATCTGGAGTTAAGGGAAGATATAGAGGTCTATGGTTTCAATGGGGAGAAAACAATTAAATTCATGACAAGATAAGGAGATGAAATATTTGTGGGGTTTTTAATTATACTTTGTTGGTTATGTTATTACTGTTGTTCCAGTTTTCTCCCTTTGCCCCCCTCCACTAAGCCCATCCCCCTACCCCTGCTCTATCAGGCAATCACCACTTTGTTGCCCATGTCCATGGGTCATTCATAAGTGTTCTTTGGTTACTCTATTTCCTACGCTATACTTTATATACCCATGACTATTCTGCAACTGCCAGTTTGCACATCTTAATCCCTTTGCCTTTTTTGCCCATTCCCCCAACACCCGTCCTATCAGGAAACAATCAAAATGCTCTCTCTATCTTTGATTCTGTTTCTGTTCTGTTTGTTTATTTTGTTTTCTAGATTCAACTGTTGATAGATATGTGTTTATTGCAATTTTATTATTCATATCTTTTTATCTCCTTTTAACAAAGACAATTTTAAATTCCATCTAGTGCTGGATTAGTGGTGACGTAACTCCTTTAGCTTTTTCTTCTTGGGGAAGTTTTTTATCTGTTCTTTGATTCTAAATGATAGCTTTGCTGGGTAGAGCAATCTTGGTTGTAGGTACTTGCTTTTCATCACTTGGAATATCTTTTGCCGATCTGAATATTTCTTGCCAATCCTTTCTAGCCTGCAAAGTTTCTTTTGAGAAATCTGCTGACAGTCTTATGGGGGCTCCCTTGTAGATAACCACCTTTCTCTTGCTGCTTTTAACATTCTCTCTTTGTCCTTAAACTTTGGCATTTCAATTATTCTGTGTCCTAGGGTAGGTCTCTTTGGGTTTATCTCTTTTGGACTCTGCACTATCTGGACTTGTATGTGTATTTCCTTTACCAAGTTAAGGAAGTTTTCTGTTATTATTTTTTTCAAATAGGTTTCTATGAGTTGCTATGTCTCCCAGGCTTGATAGAGTGACCTAATGTAGCGGGTGTCCTGTAATGTCCACTGATACAGCCTCCCTTATTACCCAAGCTGGGAACTTGAGGTGCACCTACTGTGTGGGCTCTGTACACCCTCCTGTTGTAGTTGAGCCTTGATTGCTCTTGGCACATCCAAGGTCAGCCACCATCTGTATTCTGTCTGGGGTCATACAGCATAAGGTACCAAGTGATCTGCAGATGGCTGCTACTTGTGCTGGGCTTAGAGGTTCTCAGGTGAGGCCAAGCTGTGAAGCAAGGCTTGCTGCTGCTAATGCCAGACCACTGCAACTTAGTGAGAGGTACAGGGCTCCCTGAAGCCAGATGCTGTTTCTTGGAGATAATTTAGGAAAATCTGAAGCATGGCCCAAGACAAGTCATTCATGTGGAAAGGCCACTGGAATTAGCTTAGGTGGATTCAAATGTTGGGTGGGGCATAGCCTCAGGGACTCACCAGGGTAGGACAAGTTACGGACGAGGTTGATGGAGTCTCAGATATGAAGCCACCCATCAACTCTGTGGCCCTTGGGGGGAGGGCTCAGAAAAGGAACAGTAGCCACTGCCAGCACTTCTGTCTCGGAGAAAGCTGCCTCTCAGCTCTCACCCTGATGCCAGTAGTTTAAATCCTCCTTGTACATCTCTGATGCCTTTCAATCTGCTGCCCCAGCACTGGAGCTCAGAGAGAGTGAATCTGAGTAAGTCTGTGTGCAGGCCTTTTAAGAGGATTTTTTTATGGAATCCAGCAGTTTCTGATTTCCACAGCCTTAATCTCCACTGGTTTTTATAGCCAGAGGTTATGGTAACTTCTCTTCCTAGCACTGGAACCCTTGTCTGGGGGGCTTGATGTGGGGCTGGGACCCTGTGGTCCTGAGATGTTCCTCCCTATTTTTATTCCCTGAACGTGGGTGTGGGAACAGCCCATCCTGTATCTCCACCCCTCCTACCAGTCATGTTGTAGTTTCTTCTTTAATTCCATTATTTGTAGGACATCCATTCAGCTTAATTTCTGATGGTTCTGAATGACGATTGTTATATAGTTTTGTTGTAATTTTGGTGTGGTTGTGCAAGGAGGTGAGCCATGTTAACCTACACCTCCATCTAACAACCTACACCACATCCATGTAAACATTTTTTCACCTATTAGGGGTCTTCCTGGTCCAGGCTTTATTTCTAATGTAAATCTCTCTTACAAAAAAGGAGCATCTACTCTGTTTTCAGAACTTCTGTGTCTGTAACTCCTCAAAATAATCCATATTCCAAAGAAGTATATTTTAGGGTGGCATATTCTGCTACATACACAACCAGTGTGACAAGAATAAAATTATCTCATTGAACATCTGGGATATTCAATATTGACTCTAGAAAAGAATTAAACTAAATTATATTGAGAGTAAGGCTAAGCTACTTCCAGAACAAAGGAAACCCTTTACCCACACTAAGATAACTTAGAAACAAGTCTTGAAAGGATGAAGGTGAACTATATTAAAACAAACTACCTGTTAGAAAAAAACTCAACATTTTTAAAGAATGATTAAAAAACACACACCAGACACTCAAAGACTAATATTTACCCTGTGTACCCTATAGTAAAATTAAATAGATATGCAGATAATCAGGAAATCAATCAATCTAATAAAAATATATTCATAAATGAAAGAGATGATAAAATTAGCAAACAAAAAAATTAAAACAGCCTTATAAATATGTCCAAGCAGTTAAAAGAATCCAAAATTTAAATTCCAAGAGTGTGTTTGTAGGAATAGACACAACTATTATAAGATTTATATGAAAACTCAAAGTACCTAGGAAAACAAAAAAAACTGTTTGAAAGTTTGAAGGTTTACAATGTGTAATTTTAAGATTTATTATGAAACAATATCTTAAGAATCAAATGACAAACTTAAAAATATGATATCAAGTTAAAATGCTCTTTAAAAGATACTGTGGAAAAAAGAAAAAGACTAGAAGATAATATTCATCTGATAAAATAATTATATCTTGATATATAAATAACCATTACAAAATATAATAGAAAAAACAAGTAACCAAATTGGAAGAATATTTGTGTAGACACTTTACAGAACAAAATATGCAGATGACCAATAAACACATGAAAACATATTTACTCTCATTGAGAGAAACCCCTATTTTTCACTAAGAAAGGAGACGATTGCAGACATTACGAAACTTTAAAGTAAAACTATAATCTGATACCATAACGGCCATTAGAAAGAATACAATTAAAAAGATTGACCACAATAAGTATTGATAAGGATCTGGAGTAACCAGAAATCTTATGTACTGTGGTGAGAGTTTACATTAGTACCTTTCATCAAACTAATCATACGCTTTCCATACAACCTAGTACCAACACCTAAATATTTACCCAAGGGAAATGCAAACACACATTCACATAAAGCCTTACACAGGAACTTTTTTTCAGTTTTACACATAATATTCAAACTGAAAACAACCAAAATGCCTAACAATAGGTGAATGATGCTATATTCAATGTGCCCAGTAACAAAATGAGAAACCTGACAGGTGGGAAACAATAGATTTTTTTTTAAAAATATTAATGCTGAACAAAAGAAGCCAGATTGAATAATTCTATATAAATAAAATTATTACTGAATAATTCAATGTAAATGATATTCTAGGTAAAGACAAAGGGATAGTGAGAGACAGTAGGTAAGCAGATATCTGAAGCTATGAATTGGGAAGGGGTGAAGATATGCTTCATGAAGAAAAAAGCAAATTTTTGGAGAAATAGAAATATTCCATGCCTTGATTTAAATGACTGTTAGACATTTGTCAAAAATCATTTAACTGTACATTCAAAGTACAAGCATTTTGTTCTATATAAATTATAACTAGATAATTATTAAAAAATGTATAGCCTTGTGTGGGGTTGGGACTTTTCACTCCTAAGATCCTTCCCAAATTTTTACCACCACACCTGGATGTAGGACCAGCTGTTTTGCATCTTCACCCACCCTACCAGTCTGGATGGATGTGGTTTCTTTAATTCCATAGTTGTCAGACTTCCATTCCACTCAATTTTCTTAAGGTTGTGCATGAAGGTTGTTCTATATTTTAGTTGCAATTTTACTGTTATTGTGCTAGAATGTGAGCTGTGTTTACCTATGCTTCCATCAGCATTCCAGTGCCAGGAAGATAAGTCACCATAACTTCTGGCTGCAAAATTCAGCAGGGATTGAATCAGTAGAAGAAACTTCCAGAGTTCTAAGCAGTTCATCTGAAAGAAGCCATACACAGACTTACTCAGACTCACTCCTTCTGAGCTCCAACACTGGGGTAGTAGTTTGAAAGGCACCACTGACATACAGGGAGGAACTGAGGTGCCTGGCATCAAGGTGAATGCAGGGGGGCAGCTCTATCCTAGATAAAAATGTGAGCAAAGTGCATTGCCCCTTTTCTGAACCATCCACTCACAGAGCCACAGAGCTGGCAGGTTGGTGCCATAACTGAGACTCCACCAACCTGGCTAACACTGTTTGTCCCACCCTGGTGATCCTGTGCCACTGAACTTACAGGCCCATCCAATCTTTTCCATATGAATGCTTGATCCTGGCTCATGCTTCAAAACTTCCTAAATCCTATCAAACAAACAACAGCCTGCTCTCACTCCCTCAACCTTGTATCACTTATATGTGGCCTCAAGCCCCACACTAGCAACAACCAACCTACATTCACATCTTGTCTTCACCTAGGAATTTCCAAGCTCAGCATAAGTAGCAGCCATCTCAGATTGCTTTATAGCTCAGGCAGGGTAGCCATAGGAAAAACACAGGTTGGGGCTGACCTGGGCATGCACCATCTAGGAAACCCCACAGCCTGCTCACCCAGTGGAGAGCTACAGACCACATCAAAGCACTACTACCATGCCCCACACAGCTGATCCTCTGCAGAAGGTAGAGGGTGGTGATCAGTGATCAGTGGTCACAGCCAGTCTTTGCAACTGACTAGCCTAAGTAGATCACTCCTATTGACCTTCTAAGAGCAATCAAGTCTCAACTATGAAAGGAGGGTATACTCAGCCCATGTGCAAGACACACATGGAGTACCCAGTTTGGGTGATAGGGGAGCCTGTGTCACTGGATCCTGTAGGATGCCTACATTAGGCCATGCTACCAAGACAGGGAGTCATAACAATTCTACCTAATACATAGAAACAAACATAGGGAGGCTGCCAAAATGAGAAGAGAAGGAGTAATGGCCCAAATGGAAGATCAAACTCCTGCAAAGAACTAAACAAAATAGAGATAAGCAATCTATCAGACATAGAGTTCAAAACATTAGTTATAAGGCTGCTCAAAGAACTTATTGAAGACCTCAAAAGCATAAAAAAATCCAATCATCAATGAAGGATACACCGATTAAAATAAACAACAATTTACAGGAAAACAACAGTAGCATGGATGAAGCTAAGAATCAGATAAATGATTTGGAACATAAGGAATCAAAACAAAACAAAACAAAACTGTACAAAACAACATGAAGAAAAAAATCCAAAAAAAAAACAATGAGGACAGTATAAGCAACCTCTTGGGATAATTTGAAGCAGTCCAACATTCACATCATAGGGGTCCCAAAAGGAGAAGAGAAAGAGCAAGACATTGGAAACCTATTTGAGAAAATAGCTTAAAAAAGCTTCCCTAATTTAGTGAAAGATATAGACATGCAAGTCCAGGAAGCACAGATAGTTCCAAACAAGATGGATGCAAAGAGGCCCACTCCAGGACACATCACAATTAAAATGCCAAAGGTTAAAGATAAGGAGAACCTTAAAAAGTAGCAAGAGAAAAGCAGTTATTTACCTACAGATGAGTTCCCATAAGACTGTCAGCTGATTTCTCAAAAGAAACTTGCTGTGTAGAAAGGATTGGCAAGAAATATTCAAAGTCATGAAAATCAGGTACCTACACCCAAGATTGCTCTACCCAACAAAGCTATCATTTAGAATTGAAGGGCAGATAAAGAGCTTTCCAGTCAAGAAAAACTGAAGGGATCATCACCACCAAACCATTACTATATGGAATATTAAAGGGACTTAAGAAAAAGATCAAAACTATGAAAAATAAAATGAGAATGAATTCCTACCTGTCAAAAACTGAATCTAAAAAACAAACTAAGCACACAAGAACAGAGACAGAATCATGAATATAGAGTGTGTTTTGATGTTTGCAGATGAGCAGGCAGGTGTGGGGAGATGGGAGGAGAGTTGAGGGGATTAAGAAATACAAATGGGTAGTCACAGAATAGCCACAGGGTGGTATAAGAAATGGAGTAGCCAATGAACCTGTGCATGATGCATGGACTGAAACAATGGTATGAGAATCGCCTGAGGAAGTGGGGGTGTTGGGTGGTAGGGGTCAAAGGTAGAAAAATTGGGGCAACTGTAATAGTATAATCAATGAAATATAATGAAAAATAAAAGAATAAGTAAAAATCAAAAGATATAACCATTAAGCAGAATATTTGCATATAATCAATGCTTAATGAATTAAAGTTATAAATTATATATTAATTCCATTAAATATTTATTGAGCAATTCTCTGGTCTCTGCTAGCTATTGACCATAGGTGAAACATACTGGAGGACATAACTGAGCTCATTTCTGCCTAATTGAAAGAGGGAGATAGTAGTTTTGTGAAAAATATACCTCTAGCTGGTCCAGCGTGAGATTTAATGTTTCTAAATTTTCATAAATGTACACATGCATTTTATTATCTTCTGGTAAATGCTAACATGTACCCAAACTTAAAAGACTTGAGTTTTAAAAAGCATGACATGATATTTGTGTTATTGTTTCACGTTACCTATGCCTATTCTCCCCCATAAATAAAAACTGTTATTTTCTGGTAGCTCTTCTTACAGAAAAATAATTTGTCACACAACAAATGTGGATTAATAATAAATAGGTCAAGTTCAATTTCTTCCAATACTATTTTTGTTCTTTGGGAACTGTAACTCAAGTCATTATTTTTTTTTTTCCTCTATGGACTTAATATGTCTGCAGGAAATTATCAAACTTCAGCCATTTTCATGAAACTCAAAAGAATATATACATAAAAAACACCATAGCTTTAGGTGCAGTTGACTTATTTTGGCATATTTATTTCTGTTGGAGAACTCACCTAAAACAGATATAGTCATGGGGTTTGATTCCATATTGTGGCTTTTGTTCTAACTCAGTGCAGAAACCCGTAAATCTGGACAGCTGTTTTATAAATGCCTACCCCTAGTCACAGGAGAATGTTGTGACATATGGACGGATGAGCTAAACCTCCTCACTATTGAGAAAACAAGTTGTTGAACATGGCCTATAGATGGTAATGGCTTGTTTGTACAGGACTTGACAAGAATATTTATGAAGAGCAAGTGGACTGGGATGTGTGTTTGGATGTGGGGTTAGACAGAAGGAAGGGGAGGGAAAGGTAGTTTTGTAACAATATACAAGTCACAAAAGCTGTGTCAGCCCTGTTCTGACTCTTGAAGCTGGTGGTACTTAAAGCTGCACATGGAAGTGCTAAAGAGAGGTGTCCCAAGAATTTCAAAAACAAATGAGTATTTGCACCAGGCACCTGGAAGGTATATAGCCAGGGAGGTTATCCAAGGTCATTGCTGAAGGGGGCCAAGGTTACAGCAAGATGAACAGGAAAAGGGGTCAATTTCAAAGGATGAGTTGTGAATCACAATTAAATCATATGTCTGGAGGATCAGAAACAAGGAGTAATGAGTACATGAAAGATTTTGATAAAGTTATTTTGAAATATGATAATAAATAGAAAATGTATAGTACAGTTCTTTCAAATAAAGCATTGTTTAGTTTGTTCAAGAGAGCATGACTAGCTGAAAGAAATTATGTAAGTCTGGACAGTGTTAACATAAACCTATGAGTCTAATAAGAGAAACATAGGAAGCAATTTTGTGGACAGACTCTACAGCTCTCACTATACAATAAGAAACAGAGGGGCAAAGGTTTTCCCTTTACTTTCTGGGCTGGTGCATTCAATGGAAAATCAACTTATCCTGTGGGGAAAGAGGCCAGGTCCCTCAGCTCTGTTCAGCAACATCAGGAGGTTATCAGCTGGAATCACCTGAGTGTGACATTGTATGTGCTGCCCCAGCTGGCCCTGCAAATGGACTCGTATGGTATACCAAGGGAAATGCTATACTCAAATGGCCACTTAAATAAAAGGGCCAGTCAGCTGAACCAGCTATTTGGATGGGGGTGTTATATGATAAATTAAGGGTACAAATTTACTTGTAGGTTAATAAAATAATGTTAGCCTTGGTGGGAGAAGTACCTTGCTCTCATATCAGTATAGTGCATCATTGTGAAGTAGCCCAAGGAAATAGCATAAGCAGGTACAGCCATCATAGACAGAGATTAGCTTGAGGGCTGTGTTATGAAGCCTTATCAGGAGCAGAAATAGTCAAATTTTCATATTTAACTTATGTAATTTCAATTATACAAAATCTCATTATTATAATTGTAGATGCTACAAAATTATAATTTTAAACATGTACTTTTATTATGTGCCATGAATTATGGTATATAGTTTATATACACATTTTGTTACCCAAGGTTTTATATTCTAAAATTATGAAAAAATTATATACTGTATAGGGGCTTTGAGGGATTTTTAAAGATAATGTAAATGATATAAGGTTTTTCCATTATTTCTAATTTCAATAATCAACCCTTGCATAAAAGAGAAGGTCAGTCTAATGAGACAGAGAGAAACCCAGTCAGCAACTAAGGGTGATACACAGAGAGACACAGGAAGTACACACTTGCAAAGAGGAAGAGAGTGTGTCGGTTATCCTGGGGCCTCATGAGCTGAGGGCACAATGATTAGGTTCATGATTGAACTAATGCTATCTCATCGGACTTTTATCATTCACTTAATAATATATCTATTGAATACTAAGCCAATCCAGTGTCTGGAGAGATAATATTCTTAAATGGGAGTATATATTAAATAAAACATCACATAACAGGAGGCATTATGATGAGAAATAAAGGAGATTCTGTGTGGCAGCTCCATTGCCCAGAGAAGCCTTTCTCAGAAGAGTATACCTTAGCTGAGGTCTGAAAGAAATGAAGTGGGCCCATCACTATCTCCAGAATGGGGTATCACAAGCTAAAGAAACTATATTTGCAAAGGCCCTAGTGTGGAGACATGGCTGGCAGGTTTGCAGCCAAAAACTGAAGCCCATGTGGCTTCAGCACAATGGTGAGGAACCAATGGGCAGAAAGTGAATTCACGGGAAGTCAGAGGCCAGATTGTAAACAACCATATAGCCATGCTGTGGGTCACGTTTTATGGCCCACCACCCTCTGCCTTTCCCCCCAAAAGATGTTGAAACCCTAATCACCAGTACTACAGAATGTGACCTTATTTGGAAATAGGGTCATTGCCAGTATAATTGTTTAAGAAGAGTCATAGTGCAATAGGATGGACCTCTAATCCATTGTGCTGGTGCCCTTATAAAAAGGCATCCATGTGAAGACACAGACACATAAAGATGAACACCATGTAATGACGAGGGTACCCCAAGGAACACCAAAGATTGGCAGCAAATAACCAAAGCTAGGAAGGATTCACCAACAGGTTTTAGAACACAGGTGGCAAACACAAGGCCCACGGACCAAATCGGGCCCTCCACCTTGTTTTATCCAGCGTGGCACCTCATTTCTACCTGGTGGCAGGGCTGAGTTCTCGCTTAACTGTTAAGGAATAGTTACATTTATACAGTCCTAAAATTGCATTCGACCCTTGGAAGGCAACCTTGAGGCTGATGTGGCCCCTGGTAAAAATGAATTTGACACCCCCGTTTGAGAGAAAGTGTGGCCTGGCCAGTATGTTGATTTCACACTTCTACCCTCCAATCCTTATGAAAATAATTTATTGTTTTAAGGTACCCAGTTTGTGGTGCTTTGTTGAAGCAACCCTAGGAAACTAACGTAGTACCTGCCTTTTAAAAAAAATAGATTTTAGAGAAGTTTTTGTTTCACAGTAAAATTGGACAGAAAGTATAATGTTCTCGTATACCCCTGCCCCCACCTCAGTCTCCAACACTATCAACTTCTTCCACCAGATGGTAAAATTGTTACAACTGATGAACCTACTTTGATACATCACTACCATCCAAAGTACATAGTTAACTTTAGGGTTCACTCTTCCTGTTGTATATTTATTCTGCAGATTTTGGCAAATGTAAAAATCCATTTTACCCACCTATTCATTTGTCCTACTCCTTATGATCCCTGGAAACCACTGATCTTTTTTACTGTGGCCATAGTTTCTCAGTTCCCAGAATGTAATGCAGTAGGAATCATAAAGGATATAGTCGTTAGGGACTGAATTGTGTCCCTAAAACCCATATGTTGAAATTTTAATCCCCATTGTGATTCTACTTAGAGATAGGTTCTTTAAGAAAGTAAGTAATTAAGGTTATTTGGGGTCATAAGAGTAGGATTTTAGTCCAATAAGGACTTTGTCCTTATAAGAAGAGAGAGAGATTTTAGGGATTTACACAAGCAGAGAAAAGGCCATGTGCCCTGGCTGGCGTAGCTCAGTGGATTGAGCGCGGGCTGCGAACCAGGCATGGCAGGTTCGATTCCCAGTCAGGGGACATTCCTGGGTTGTAGGCCACGGGCCCCCAGCAACCGCACATACATCTCTCTCTCTCTCTCTCTGTCTCTCTGTCTCTCTGTCTGTCTCTCTCTCTCTCCCCCTCCCTTCCTCCCTTCCCTCTCTAAAAATAAATAAATAAAATCTTTAAAAAAAAAAAAGAAAAGGCCATGTGAGGATAGCAAGGACATGACCCTCCTCGAGCCAAGGGGAGAAGCATCAGGAGAAACCAAACCTACTGGCACCTTGACCTTGGATTTTCAGCCTCCACAACAGTGAGAAATAAAATTCTGGAAACAACCCTTCTGTGGTATTTTGTTATGACATCTCTAGCAGAAAAACACAAGGGAGTCTTTTTAGATTGGCTTCTTTCACTTAACAACATGCACTTAAGGTTTTCCCATGTCTTTTCATGGCAGGACAGCTCATTTTATTAGCCCTGAATAATATCCATTGTCTAGATACAGCACAGTTTGTTTATTCATTCACCCACTAAAGGGCATCTCGGTTGGTTCCAAGTTTTGGCGATCATGAATAAGGCTGCTATAAACATTCATGTGTAGGTTTTTGTGTAGATGTAACTTTCAGTTAATTTACATAAATAGAAAGGAAAATGATTGCTGGATTGTATGGAAAGAGTATATTTATGTTCGTAAAAGTCTGCCACTGTCTTCCTCGGTGACTGTACCATTTGTATCCTCACCAGCAATGAATGAGAGTTCCTGTTGCTCCATATCCTGACCAGCATTTCATGCTGTCAGTGTTTCAGATTTTGGCCATTGTAACAGAATTATAGTAGTATATCATTTGATTTGCATGTATCTAATGATACATAATATTGAACATCTTTTTATATGTTTATTTGCCATTTGTATATCTTTTTTGGTAAAGTGTTACCTTTGCCTCTTTAGTATTATATATAATGGGAATATATTGGAGAGGTATGAAAAAATGAACACAATCCTATTTCTGCCTTATGGCAACATGATGAGAGGTTATGTAGGGTAGGGTTAAGGGGCAAGAAGCAGTGAGAGAAGAAGCAGCACAGAAACTAGTTTGTCAACTTGGAGGCTATTATTGCAGTTCAGCTGGCTTGCTATAAAATGGTAGAATTGGAAATAGGTAGAAAGAGCGTATGTATGTGTGTGTGTACAAAAAATAACCACTGATAACCATCTTGTCCACACACAGTAGAATTCCCTATACAATGAGATGTGTAAAGTGAGAGAAAGAAGGCAATCAAAGGGAATGGATGACTAAAATTGTTGACAAACAACTTTGCCATGTGCTGTATTGTAAAATAATGTCATAGGATCAGGTTTAAGAATGAAAATCAAATGTGATTTGTTTGATTTGACCAACTTCTTAGTTTTTACTTCTAGGCTGGTGTTACCTGGGAAACATAGGTAACGGATGTAGCTGCTAGTCATTATTGAGAATTAAAGCATGCTTTATGCAATACTATGTAAATAATTTCTCACATTGGTTTATAGTTGTAGATGGACAACGTTGTCATATGAAGCATCATCATCAAAAACTAAAGCACACATATTGTTGGCTGAATAGATGTTTATTCATAATAAATTTCCAAAACAGAAATCTACAATGGTGCTTTTGTCACTTGAGGCTGGACAGATGTTGTGAGGGGCCACTCTGTGAATCATTGGGCATTTAGTAGCACCTCTGACCTCCAGCTTCTAGATGACAGAAGAATGATTCATCACAGTTGTAGCAATCAAAGCTACATCCATTTGTAGTTTTGATATGCGAGCTGAGGATCTTTTCATGTATCTTTTTGCACCTGTAGGTCTTCCTGAAAGAAGGGTCTGTTTAAGTTTCTGCAGAAAGCACCTCACACCTGTTAGAATGGCTGTTACCAACAAGACCAGTAATAACAAGTAATGGAGAGGTTTTGGAGAAAAAGGAATTCTGGTGTACTGCTGGTGGAAATGTAATCTGATACAGACACTATGGAAATAGTATGGAGGTTCCTCAAAAAATTAAGAATGGAATTACCATATGTCCCAACAACCCCTTTTCTTGTAATCTACTCAAAAATTTGAAAACATTTATTTGCAAAGACATGTGCACGTCCATGTTCACTGTAGCATTATTCATGGTGGCCAGGACATGGAAACAACCAAATTGTCCTTTGATAGATGATTAGATAAGGAAGATATAACACATAATATACACAATAGAATATTATTCAGCCATAAGAAAAGATGAAATACTTCCATTTGTGACTATGTCAATGGACCTTGAGAATAGCATGGTAAGTGAAATATGTCAGACAGAAAAGGTCAAGAACCATATGGTCTCACTCACATGTGGCATATAAAACTGAAATCAACAAATGAACAAATAAGACAAACAAAAACTTGTAGATACAGAGCACAGTAAGGTGGTTACTAGAGGGAAGGGTGGGGAGAGTTAGTGAAGGGTGAAGAGTGTCAAATATATCTTGACAGAAGGAGATTTGACTCTGGATGGTAAACACAATGTAATATACATATGATGTATTATAGAACTGTACACTTGACACCTATAAAATTTTATTAACCAATGTTACCCCAATAAATTTGATTAAAAAACAAATTGTCTCCAGACATTAGCAAATGCCCCAGAGTGGAGGTAACATTACCTTGTGTGAGAGCTGCGGCTCTACGGTAAGAATGCAATGACTCAAAGATTACTACGAAACTATGTTTTCAGTTTGTATGACAAGGGATTTACAATGCTGAGAAACTACTATGGTAATGAGGGCAACACTAATTGAGTAGGAACAATTTAAGTACCACAACTGAGTATTAATTTACTTAATATGTCAGTCTTCCAGGTAAGATTTTATTTAAAGTGTTTCACAGTTGAAGCATTAAAAGAGATAAAACTAAACTGGGACAATGTATACAATGAAAATTACATAATTTACTTTCTGTTCAAAAATAAACAATCTAAGGAAGAAAACACAAATGCAAACTAAACTACCTGGTATTTACCTAATATAGTGAAAGCAAAAATTAAATATCTTTAGTTCTATTAATATTTCAGATATTATGCCAGTTTGTGGGAGCTATAATGAAGGAAAAATGCAAATATTTCTTTTTTAATAACTATGAAAATATAATGATAGTTTATATAAGTAGTATCATGAAAGCAGAAATTACATTTGATCAAAAATACCCCATAAATTAAAAATAGAAGTGGTCTTAGATGATATTTTTAAGATATAAAAGATATCAGAGTAGCTAGAGATTTTGATAATGATGAAAGAAATTACCAAAGAGAAAGGCTTTAAAAAAAAAAGAAATATGTAGTGAAATTTGAAATGAAAGCTTACAATCTGAGTAAGCTCAGGAAAAAGTCCAAAAGATAAGAAGGTTTTCAAACAGTTCATGTGGCATATTGTGGGCATTAAAGTTTGTATTTCCAAGGTTACATCAGAAGAATGCCTGATTAATTATGAAAAAAGATTAATACTGATATATATGCATTAGAAAAAAATAACAAAAACTAAATGAAAATATGTATGTACATGTCTGTTTACAACAATCATGAGCTACATAATCTCTGATTATAGGATGTATAGATTCACGGGGAAATAAGTGGAGCTAGAAGCTATCTCTGTAGGCCTCTATGCTTCTCTCTTTATCTGGGTTCTTCAAAATGCATTGTTATTCACAACTCTGTAGTCTGTATATCACAACATCTGCTTTTCCATATTTCTGCTTTGAGTATTGTGCTTATTTTATTCTACATATCTTGTCTTTGACCAAATCTATTTTGTCTGCTTTATAAAGAAGTCCTCCAGAAAAAAGGGAGGAGGAGGAGCAAGAGAAAGAGGAAGAGGAACAGGAGGAGGAGGAGGACGATTTTGTTGAGTGACTCTCTGATTAATAGTAGCAGAGCTTTCCAATTACTCCATAACTTTTCAGCCTTGAGAGTGGGCACCCACGCTTGATTTATTCAGGTGTTTGGTGTATACAGTTTGCATGGAGCAAAGTTTGGTTTATGCATATAGAATTCACCGTACTGTGTGATAAGACTCAGATTTTGAACAGTGCAATAAAAGTGGGAGCCACCTTTATAAGCATTCCAATTAGTCAATGAAATTTCTGTTAGCAAAATAAAAGGGGGGGGAGAAAAAGTGATCTCTCAGTATCATATTTACTGTAACGAAATTCTGTTAAAAATAAACCTTCTAATAATAATAAAAAAATAAATAAATAAATAAACCTTCTCAAAAGGTCCCAGGGGTGTCCAACCTGCAGCCTGCAGGCAGCATGCAGCCCAGCATGGCTGTGAATGCGGCCCAAGACAAAATTATAAATTTACTTAAAACATTATGAGATCCTTTTGTGATTACGTGTTGCAATGTATTTAATGTGTGGCCCAAGACAACTCTTCTTCCAATGTGGATCAGATGCCAAAAGTTTGGAAATCCCTGAAAAGAATATTATTAGGAAAGTAGTCACAGTGTTATAAAATGGATTTAAAAACTTTTGTTTGTTGACATGAGAGAAAGAGAGACATTAATTTGTTATTCCAATTATTAATGCATTCATTGGTTGATTCCTGCATGTGCCCTGACCAGGAATTGAACCCACAACCTTGGTGTATCAGGACAATGCTCTAGCCAACTGAGCTACCTGGCCAGGGCATATAAGTGGATATTAGAAACAAATTTATTGAGATATGATTCACATACCATAAAACTCATCCTGCTAAAGTGAACAGTTTAGGGTTTTGCTTTTATGTTCTAGTGTATTTACAGTTTTACAAAATTCACCATTATCTGATTTTAGTACATGTTCTTCAATTGTAAAAGAGATCTCAAAAAATGAGAGAAAAACCCCCAAAAAGTTCAATGAAAGAAAATGTGCACAAAGAAAGAAAAAGAATTCTAGTATATATTAACAGTCACTCCCCATTCCCCCTCTCTTCCCATTCTCTAGCAACTACTAATTTACTTTATGTTCTATGAATTTGCCTAATATGGAAGTATAAATTGAAAACATTGATTTTGGTGACTAGTGTCTTGTATTCACTATAATGTATTCAAGGGTCACCCAGGTTGTAGCATATATCAAAACTTTATTCTTTTCTTATTGCCAGTTATGTTTTATTATATGGGTATACCTTATCTTGTCTGCCATTAGTTAGTTAATGGATATTTAGATTGATTTCATGTATTATTAATAATAAGCTTCTATGAATGTGTGTTCAGGTTTTTAAGTGAAACTATGTTTTACTAATATGAGGTATATATTTAAGACTGGAATGGCTTGATCATAGAGAATCTATATGTCCTTAATGATATTCATTATTATTTGTCTTTTTTGTGGATCCTAGTGAACGTGAAGTGGTATCTTGTTGTTTCGATTTGTACTTTTCTAAGGGCTTTTGGTTTTGAACATTATTTATATGCTTATTGACCAGTGGTATATATTCTTTGGGTAAATGTCTATTAAAGTTTTTTGCTGACTTTTTATTGGATTATTTTTCTTTATCTTGCTGACTCATTTGTGTATATATGTGTATTTTTAACATACACTGAATACAAGTTCTCAATCAGATGTATAATTGACAATTATTTTTTCTGACCCTGTAAGTTTTTTTTTTTAATTTCTTGAATGTACATTTTGAAGCACAATTTTTTTAAATGCTGATGAAATTTGATTTGTTTTTTTTTCTTTTTTTTGGCTTGGGTTTATTACTAGTTTTTACATTTAAAGCTGATTTGATTGAGTTAAAATGTTTATATGTTGTGAGATATGGATTCAGATTTATTCCTTTACATGTGAAATAAAGCTGCCCTACTATCAAGTTGAAAATATAGAACGACAAAATTTTTAATAAAACAATCAAGTGACAATGATATATTATCTTTGAAAGTCCTTGTGTTATTAATATTAACTTTCTTCTTATTACATATAATTTAATGAGGATGGAAACATGCAATAGAATGCAATCTCACATAACCCTATAATCAATAACTTATATACTCAATATTCTAATGAATTTCAAGTAAAAACAGTGATTATGTTTTAAGATACAGAGATAGAGGTACCTTTTTGTTTTTGTATTCAGTCATTAATGTGTGTCCCACTTATTAAGTATCTGTGGATGTAACATTGAATAAACAGACAGAAGTCCTTGTGTGGGAGACAGATAATAAATAAAATAAATATAGGATAGATATCTGGATTAGAGTGATTACAAATTCAAAGACACCAAGATGGTGGCATTCTTGGTTTGTTTGAGAACCAGTAGGAAAGGCCAGTCTGGTTAAAGGGAAGTAAATGAGAGAAGAGAGAAAGTCAGCAGGAGTTGATATCTTAGAGGGGGTGGGTGCTGTTATATTGCACATGTGGGTGAAGGTTTTACTGAATATGACAAGTAAAGACCTTGAAGGTTTTTGAGAAGACCCTTAAAATTATATTATATATCTTTTCAGTGGTTACTTGACATGCTATATTGAAAATAAGTGTCATGTTTGGATGTCAAGTTTAATATAAAACTGAAAATAATAAAATTATCATGGTTTTAATTAAAGATAGAATAGCTATAGAACAATTAAAGATAGAATTAAATCACATATAAAACAGTATAGCAACAAAACTAAAAGGATAATTGTGAGTAGCATTAATTTTTTTATATCACATTGAGAAATTAATTGCATTATATCACCTTAAAACTTACCACTGAAGTAGCCTAGGTATAACCAGACTTCCTAAGTCAGGATATCCAGGTAGGGTCTGGATGTAAGCACGCATTTTTAGAAAATGTTCCACAAGCATTTCTCATATACAATACTTAGAATTATTTATACCAAGCATTAGCTAGTTATTCAATGGCAAAAAAAATCCATGCAATACCATTTTGATACCAGCACCATTTTATAAAAACTTGTAAATTTTGATATAAATCTTTGCGAAATTCTTAACACCTATTCAAGGTGTTAAGATCTCTTTATCCCCCTTGTCCACTAAATGCCACAATGATAATGGAAACACAGTTACTTGAATATGATTTGCACCACATGGATTCATGTTGATGCCTAGTGACCAACACTATACTTAATGAAATGCTCACAAACCATCTGCTACATAATCTGTTTTCAGAATTTTGCCAAAGACACATGTCAAGCTTATTGGCGAACGGATGCATAGTTTTAAAATCCCCTTCTCATTTTGGAAAATTGCAACAATATTTGTCTTCATTCTTTTGACACTTCCACTAACCTCTGTGGTTTCTCTCATTAACAATTTTTCTGAAAGTACATGTGTAAGCGTCATCTGTGCTTCTGATTTGTAGATGTGAACTCTTGAAATTATTAAATCTCTTTCACTATTTTCCCCTCCTCTGCATCAATATTTAAGCATAATTAGTTTTTTAAATGTTTTTCCCCATTATTTACAGTTTGATTACAATTTTTTCAGGAAATGGCAAAAGCAGATTAGAGAGAATCAAGAGTATGTTCTTGGCCACCAACTGATTCTGCATTATTTCTTTATTCAGTAAGATCTGTTTTCTTGCTTTAAGAAATACACTCCATTTTTAAAATTATTGTTTGCCTTATAAATTTCAATCATTGCTTTCCATAACCTGTTTAGAAATGTCAAATTAATGTTTTACACTTTCCAATTTTTCTCATTACTGAAATTATGATCTCATAAAATTTAAGTTTTGATGGTGATATTTTATTTTTTAGTATATTTTATTAACTGTGCTATTCTAGTTTTCTCAATTTTTTCTCCCCTTTATCACCCTCCACCCTGTACCCCACACCCTCCAGCATTCCACCCCCTCTTAGGTCATGTCCTTGGGTTGTACATGTAAGTTCTTTGACTTTTCTGTTTCCTATATAATTTTAACCTCCCCCTCTATTTTATGCCTACCAATTATGCTTCTTATCCCCTATACCTTGCCCTTCCCCCCTCCCTCCCCACTGATAACCCTCCATGTGATTTCCATTTCTATGATTCTGTTCCTGTTCTAGTTGTTTGCTTAGTTTTTTGGGTTTTTTTAGATTCAGTTGTTGATAGCTGTGAGTTTGTTGTCATTTCACTGTACAGTTTTTTTATCTTCTTTTTCTTAGATAAGTCCCTTTATCATTTCATGTATTAAGGTCTTGGTGATGATGAACTCCTTTAACTTGACGTTATCTGGGAAGCACTTTATCTACCTTTCCATTCTAAAGGATAGCTTTGCTGGATAGAGTAATCTTGGATGTAGGCCCTTGCCTTTCATGACTTTGAATACTTCTTTCCAGCCCCTTCTTGCCTATAAGATTTCTTTTGAGAAATCAACTGATAGTCTTATGGATACTCAGTCACAAAATGAAGGAAGAAATGAAGGCTACCCTAAATGAAATAAAGCAAAATATACAGGGAACCAACAGTGAAGGGAAGGAGACCAGGATGCAAATCAATGATTTGGAACAAAAGGAAAAAATAAAAATCAACCAGAACAAAAGGAAGAAACAAGAATTAAAAAAAATGAGGAGAGTCTTAGGAACCTATGAGACAACTTTAAGCATTCTAATATCCGAATTATAGGGATGCCAAAAGGAGAAGAACAAGGGCAAGAAATTGAAAATTTATTTGAGCAAATAATGAAGGAAAACTTGCCCAATCTGGCTAAAGAAATAGACTTCCAGGAAGTGCAGGAAGCCCAGAGAGTCCCAAAGAAGTTGGATCCAAGGAGGAGCACACCAAGTCACATTATAATTACATTAGCCAAAATTAGAGATAAAGAGAGAACTTAAAAGTAGCAAAAGGAAAGGAGAGAATTACCTACAAAGGAGCAATGATGATATTTTAGATAATGATCTTCAGAAGAGCACAATTATCAACAAAACAGCATTTTAAAAAAATTAATGGTATTAGATACTTGGTAGGCATTTAGCATTTTAAGTGCATATTCTTATTTAATATTCATGAGACTGAAACTACTTCACATAATTACATAAATTTCTTAGAACCATGCAGTTACAAGATGTAGCAATTCACGGTGTCTCCTTTTTTTTGTTTTTTTTTAATTGATTGACTTATTTTTTAGTTCAGTGTTAAGTTCAGAGAAAAATAATTGAACGAAATGTATAGAGAGTTCCTATATATTCCTTTCTCCTCCTTCCAGTTTTTCCTGTTTATAGCATCTGGTGTTGATGTGGTACATGTGTTACAATTGATTAATCCATACTGAATCATCATTACCTAAAGTGCATATTTTGCATTGGAGTGCATTCATTGTGCTGAACTTTTCATGGGTTTTGAAAGGTATATGACATATATCCACCATTGCAGTGTTATACAGAATAGTTTCACTGCCCTAAAGTATCTACTGTGCTCTACCTATTCGTCTATCCTTCCCTCCTCTTGAGCCCTTGGCAACCATTTATTTATTATTTATTTATTCTATTATTTCCACAGTTTTGTGTTTCTGGAGTGTCATAGTGGAATAACACAATATGTAGCATTTTCAGATTGGCTTCTTTCACTTAGCAATATTAGTGTTTAAGTTTCCTTCATGTTTTTCATGGCTAGATAACTATTTTTTAATGCTGAGTAATATACTAATGTATGGACATACACAGTTTGTCTACCCATTTCTCTATTGAAGGATATCTTGGTTGCTTCCAAGTTTTGGCAATTATGAATAAGGCTGCTATAAACATTCATCTTGTGCAGGTATTTGTATAGATAAAAGTTTTCTAATTTGGGGGCTGATAAACCAGAAGCACAATTACTGGATTGTATGATACAAGTATATTTAGTTCTGTGAGGATCCATACTGTCTTCCAGAGTGGCTATACTATTTTTCATTCCCACCACCAATGAATGAGAGTTTCTGTTGTTCCATATCTTTGCCAATATTTGGTGATTTGTATATCAGCGATTTTGACTGTTCTAATACATGTCTAGTAGTATCTCATTTTGTTTTTATTTTGAATCTTTTAATGATACAATGTTGAGCATATTTTATATACTTATTTGCCATTTGTATATCCTCTTTGATGAGATATCTGTTCAGATATTTTGCCCATGCTTTAATTTGTTTATTCTTTCATTATTGAGTTTTAAAAGTTTTTCATATTGGTTCTTCTTAGTGCTAGGTACTCTTCTACAAAAGCATTTTACACATGCTATCTCAGTTATTTAGAGCTTTAATATCTTTTATAAACATTTACCAATAGGTATTTAAAATTATATTTGTAAGCAGAGTGTCTTTATTCTTAACAAGTCCCCTAATTATTAGACATAGTTTTTGTCATTATTTAATGTATATTTTTTATAATTAAGACATAAAATCTTTATGTTAAAATTACCGGGAAAGCATGTTAAATGAAATTTGCTTTCTGAGACTTCTTTTTTAATTTAATTGTTGTTCAAATACAGTTTTCTGTCTTTTACTCCCATCCCAGCCAACCCCCCCAGCCCTCCCCACCTCTCTCCCATTTCTACCTGCCCCAGTTTTTGTCCATGTGTCCTTTATACTTGTTCCTGTAAACCCTTCCCCTTAAATGAAAATTTTGAATTAAGAAATACACTCAAAGAAGTATACTTCTGTAGTTATTCAAAATAGCATAAAACTTATTACAAAGTAGCAATCATTATTAAATCGACAAGTATTTTTGAAGATCTTATAAATGTGAAACACTAGATTGTTTTAAGTTCAAATATTTCTTTCAGAAAACTGAGGCTGTAGGGCTTGAAGAAATACATCTGGAGATTTCATAAGTATTGAAACAGCTTTATGTTAGAAATGCTGAGAAACACTTTTTCCCTGAGGTGAAATTACCTCCTTTTATTTTATTTTATTTCCCACATTAACCTCAGAGATACCTTGCAACCTAAAGCCAAACAGAAATTTAATAAATTGCATACTCATTGAGTACAAAATAAACTTTCTCAAATATAATGTTTACTGTGGAAGAAAATAACCTATGAGAAAAACATCTGTTAACTCTAAACCTAGAGAAAAAAATCTTTAAAATATGTTATCTATTTTAAATAATAGTTTCATTTTTAATTAATTGTTAAAATTAATATATTAGGATCATATAGTAAAATTAATAGAAATTACACTAAATAAGCACCTAAATTAATTTTGAATTATATCTCTTTTAAGTCTTTTTCCCCCCTGGAGCAACATTCTTATATGTAGCAAATTTTATCAAATCAGTAGGAAACAAATTTATTGACATGATTATTATAAATATTTTAGCCATGATTGTTAATTAAACAGTAAAATTATAAGTGTGCAAAAGTATTGGTCTTGATGAAAGTGTTTTTATTTCATCTCCTTCAGTTCTCACTAAGGGTACCATGAAATGTAGCAGAAAGAAATTGGAGCACACTTATCAAAATGGAATTGATATTGACTTTCCTGGTGCTAAGTATTCACTGGCAGATATATCCTTGATTTCCATCTTCCTTTCACCATTTCCATGCTGACAACTCTTAAATGTGTTTCTTGACTTCAGATATATACTGGGTGGGGAAAAAGTAGACTTATAGTCATGAATGGATAAAGCACAGTGTATTCTTGTTTTATTACGTATTAATTATTATATTTTTCCCATTCAACAAACTGTAAACCTGTTTTGCTTCACCCTGTACTCTAAACTCCAGACTCATACCATCTAGAGCTGTGAATTCTCTTGTTGGACTTTCAATGATAAATTAAACTGAACTTTGCTTCTTTGTTTCTGCCTAGCTCCAATCTGTTTTTATTCTAGCCAACCTTTTTTCCCACTTCCATTTTCCTCATCACTCTCTAAAAACCAATCCATCAGAAAATTTTTTTGCTGTTCTCAGATTATACCTGAATTTGCCCAATTATCTACTTCCAATTTTGTTTTGTAACAATTCATCACCAGAGGGTCCCCAGGTGACATTTTTTATATTGAATGTTATGCCATCATGCTGTTTAAAACCTTCTAATAGGCACCGCTGGCACCTGGAATATATTATGGCTTACAGATTCTCATAGGATCTGGCTCTGCACCTTCAATCTTCTACTATTCATTCTCTTGCTCAGTGAATTGTGTACTAGTTCTTTTCAAAATGCCATTTGTATCAAGCTCATTGCAGCATCCAGGCTCTCCCACGTGCGTCAGTCATCAGAGCAGTGCATCCAGCCGTAGTTTTGGAAAATGGAAGCTGGACACCTTATGAATTGAGAAGAGTAAGATTTGCAAATGAGAACAAGCTTTACTAAAACAACAAATATTAAAAATTGTACAAATACTATATTTATCTACTTTTACTTTAGAATATATTTGTACCTTTGTGTACTATTCCTAAAAATCCTAAAGTTGCTTTACATTTTTTAAGCTTAGAAAATTCTGTCCTATGCCAGATTATTTGTGATATTCACTTAAATGTATATAAACTTTGAATTATTTAAAATATAATTTTTCTTATATCTCTTGTAATTCTTTTAGATTCTGAAAATAATATGTATTTATTTTAAAAGCATGATTTTAATAGGAGTAATAATAGTACTCTGTTATTAGTTTGACACAATTTATTTATTTCATTATTTTTGATAGTCATAATTTTGATGGACACTTCTTACTGACTCTGTATTGTGTAGAATCAATTCCACTTACTAGTTTTTTTCTTCTTTTTAAATGTATATTCCCCTAATAACAAATAAGTTGAAAAAATGATGATGAAATGCCTATCCGAGACATCTGAAATCATCATCTCTGCCATCATCTCTGAATAGCTAGGCTTAATACATTTAGGTCATGAACATTATCTAATCATCATCCTTAATGTATTCTGAATATCAACTACAGAACAAGACTCTTCATGGCTGCCTGCTTTAAGGCACTTTCCATCATGCTTAAATATAATCCCTGGAGTGATTATGTGTGAATAATTCAGAAAATTGCACCATGTCTGCTGTTTTAAAACCACATGTTGAAATCTAATATAAACTTCATGGTATTGGAGCCAGGGTACTAGGTCTATCTTGGTGATAACCTGAAAAGAATAGATACAGTTAAAAGTTTACACTATTTTCTTATATTTTTCAGTGCCATGCAAATAGAAAACCATCCTAGAAACTTAAATATTATGTGTGAATTACATGTCCAGATATTTGGCAAATAAACAGAATTAAATTTGGAATAACATACAGCATATATAAATAAAAATGGATATCACTGTACTTCATATGTATCATTAGCTATTTTAATTTTTGATACAATTTTAATTATATACATGTATATTTTCCAGATTTTATATTAAATATTTTTCATGTTTCAAAATATGTAAATTTAACTTGAAAATTCTAGTTATTGACAGCATAAAATGACTCAGTCCCATCAACATATAGAATATGGAGGGTAAGATTTTCCTTTGACATCAAAATTAATTTTTAGGCATAGATATATCAATATTCACTTCAGGAAAGTGTTTAGAAAAGGAAACTATCCATTTGAAGTGCAGAAAACAAATGTTTGAAATGATTTCTGGGTATCAACTAAAAGTTTGTTTTTTTTTTTTCACTTTAGTGGTTAATTACATGTTTCATCAGTTCTTAGATTTATATCAGCTCACAAAAAATATGGGAATTGTATAACAATTGTGATTATATCAAATCAGGGCTTTTTGTATTGTTTATTGTGAACAGAGTTTCAAGCTACTTTGTTGCACAGCATGTTTTATTAATCCTTTAAATAGCGTGTGATCACTAGTATTTTAAACCTTTGAGCAAGCTATGGTAAAAATCTTTCTGGAAACATAAAGCCAGCATAAAATTTAAGCTAACAAAGAACAACAAAAACTGACACTGTCTTTGAAATCTGTAAAAGAAAGTTCTTACCCTAAAGTTGGATTAAATATTTCTTATTATGTAGTTCATATATTTTGTCATTATATATTATTTAAAATAAGTAACTGAAATAGACATTCAAATGGCTTAATTCTATCACTAACATGTAAAACAACTGGATTAATACAAACCGGTACAAAGGACTGAAAATGAATGAACAGACTGACAGCTGTCAGAAGGGTGGGGGAAAGGGGGGCTGGATGAAACAAGAAGTATATGTACACAGCACACAGACACAGAAAACAGTGCGGTGATACAGGGAAGGGGTGCTGGGGCTGCCTGGAGGTAGGCAAGGAGGAGGAAATGGGGACATATGTAACAGTGTCAACAATAAACATAAAGTTTAAATAAAAAAATAAACAAATATCTTTATGATCATTAGCTTTATATTTGGGGGTCTGTATAATAATTCTGAAGGACACAATATTTAAACTGTAATAAAGCGTTTTAATTTAGTGACAAACCTCTGCAGAAAAAGTCATTCAGAGGGGAAAGATTAGAAACTAAATCAATTGTAAAATTTCTTATGGAGTGATTCGAAAACCCTTCTAATTATTAAAAATTATTAAATTGCAGTGAAGGATCAAGACAATACATAGCATTGAGAAACTGGAGATACATTAACACATGCAGACTTCATGTTTCAGAGAAAAAGGGGATATGGCTACAGTTCTGCTGCATAAATAGCTATTGTCTTCCTCTAATTCCTGGGGGAAATTATGATTCTATCAGAAGAAATGATACATATTCTATTTACTACAATATCATGGATAGGTAAGTAAAGAAATGTTGCAAAGATTCATCATAAACCGACACTGAAATAAACAAATTTGACACTGACTATATAGCCATAGTGAAAAGGAGTGTTTCTCCTGTAGCTTTACATAAAGAAAAATTTCCATGAAAAAAGTATATGAAAGTAGTTACGTTCTAACTTCTTATCTGACCCCAGCTGTTAAAGAATAGATAAGTATTAATTCCTAATTAATGTATGAGTCAGCTGCAAAGGAACTGAAGCATAGTTTCCACTTCATAAAAGGAATCACTATGTTTATCAATAAAATAAAAAGTGGTAGCATACCAATACAACTATAGACACTCATGAAAAAAAAATAAGAGAAACCTTTTTTATAAATGTGTTAACGTTTATTATTATATCAGGAAAATATCATGTTGTGTCACAGCTGTAGAATTAGGAAATCAACACTCGGAACTTAGTGAAGGATATTAACTAATATTTTTAGTATGGTTATCTTATATTTATGCATCTTATGAATTCTTAAAACCTTGGGATTATTATACATAATCATTCACATTTCACTTGGGAAAACTGAAGCCCATGAAAAGGTTAAATAACCAGCCACCTGAACACAAACATTTGTGGTTGTTTAAAGACACATGTGCCAGATTCTCAAGTTCTTTCCACTTTTTCTTGAGAGAAGCTCCCCTTGAGCAGTGGATCTGGCTGTCTCAAACAGAGTATGTTTTGTGGATTTTCCCCAGACCATCTGCTTATGAAACACATAGACAGTTTATTGCCAGTGTTGAATTTAGGTGGAAGTATTATACATACCACAGAAGCTATGCCGACATTTTCTCTATTCTTATATAAAGTTAGAAACGTGTGAAACAATCAAAAGTGATAATGTAACAGGGTATAGCCAAGGGGGATCCCAAATAGGGATTTGTAATGGGGTCCAGAACTTAGGGCGTCCAGGAAATATTAGTAAGAATATATATAGAATGTCCTCACCCCTACAAGTCTGAGCTGGGGGATGGGACACATGGAGCAGGGCCATTGACAGCTAGCTGTTTTGTATAGCAACAGCTTTGCAGATAACCTCTGGCATGGTCACTTAACATGTCTATAAGTTTTAACTGCTTTTATGGATATGTTAAATAGCTGTGGTCATGCTTTGAGCTAGAGGGATGGAAGTGACTTCCACCCAGGATATAACTGGAAGGCAAGTCCCCTGCTTATAGTGCTTTCATGAGAGCTTGGAGATGATTGGCTCCATGCCATGGGGCCATGCCTGCCCAGACTTACTATGCTAGCTCAGTGAAGCTGGATGAATACAGAAATGATAGGAGGTGTAACTGATTGTGGGAGGAGATGGAAATGGGGCCGCAGAGGAAGATTGGTGCTGGGATTTAAACCTAGGCAGG
This sequence comes from Tonatia bakeri, assembly GCA_004024845.1. Classification (NCBI taxonomy): domain Eukaryota; kingdom Metazoa; phylum Chordata; class Mammalia; order Chiroptera; family Phyllostomidae; genus Tonatia; species Tonatia bakeri. Next base: position 86,634 of record PVIA01005206.1, read on the forward strand.
GCAGCTATGATGGGCTTGTTGGGGAGACCGTGTGGCTTTTGCCAGAGTCAGGACCACAAGGCTTTGGGGTGCTCCCTTTTGCCATGTGGCTTAGGAAGCAGGAGAAACTTTGTCTGGAAGAAAAGGGGTGAAAGGATTCTTTCTGGTGACCATGAGTAGGTGCCACATGGTTTTAGATTAACTGGAGATCGTGGAGGCAACACAGCTGATGGTACTGGGAACCTGAGCCACAGACTTCTACTTCTTTTCCTGAGAAAAGGAACTTCTACTCCCTTTTCTGGACTGGGCAGAGGGAGAAGGAAGGACTGCATGCATCTGTGGGTATTCTAAAGGACTTCAGTATTTTAATGAAGACATTAAGTCATTAAGACCATCTGCATATCTTTAAATAAATAATTCCTTTCCTTTACCAGTCTCTAACATTGAGAGACATCTTTCCCCTGGTGGCTACAGATATATTCTGTAACAATAATAGGGAACAGATTATAGTATCATAAGTATGTATATTCACAGAGTACTCATAAGACTAGATTGCAAAACCATAAATTGTGGAAAAGTGAAATTTTGGTATTCTCTGAAGAATGACAGGATTCATGGGCTGATTTCATCTCATGGTGAGACAGAATCTCAGTCTCTTTAAAGTGTTCAATGATATATCAAGAGACTTTAGAGATCCTCAAGCAAGGAGAGCACTTTTCCTTATATTTCTTTCCATTTCAATTACTAGAATAAGCACACCCACAGCAAATATTAGTAGGGCATTTATCACATTTTCCTGGTTAAGAAGAACAAATTAGCACTAACTCATGCTTAAAGAATTGGAAGAGTTCCAAAATAAAAACATTTGTAAAATTCAGAATGACAGATGTCAATTTTAGTAAAAGCAATTGTTAGTTAATTTTCAGCTAGATTAATTGTTAGCAGTGTCACTTTTTATTCATTAAAATGGAGGATTCTTTAAAATTATTTGCCTAAATTTAAAAAAATAACATCTAAAGCTAATCACTTAGAAAAGAGCTCAAAACATATTGCAATTCTTAGTAATAAAAATGTGTTTGTTTTTCACAAGACTTGTATCTTCTACAAAATAGGGTCCCCCCCCAAGTAATATGTGTCAAAAATTCTAATCAAGATTATCTCTCTTAATAGTTTAATTGTTCAGTTTAATAAGGGTATGGATATGTAAGTAGAACCTCATTTTCTGATTTTACAAATAGTGAACATAAGTTAAATTCATCTTGCACCACACTAAAAGTAAATCTGGTGTCCTAAGCATAACTGTGTCAAAATGGACATGAATAGGGGAGGGGGGCAGCCTAAATGAAAGAAGATTAAGGAATCAGCCAAATAATATACATGCGTAACCAATAACACAACAGTGTGGTGATGGCCTAAGGGAAGGGGCGTGGGGGCTGGGTGGAGGCAGGCAGAGGTCGGAGGGAGGATGGGAGGGAACCAGTGACATTGGTAATAGTGTCAACAATAAAAATAAAGAAAAATGGACATGAGCAAGAAATCAGAAGTACAAGGTCAGCAACTGGTAGTCTGGATTTTGTTTACACAATGACATGCAGGCCATATTTAAAAGGATGCTTAAATATTTACATTTTAATGAAACATTAAAAAACATTTTCTTTCTAGGTTGCTATCAGAACATATTTTCTTGTTTCCTCCATGTATTAGGTTGGCCAAAAAGTTCATTTAGTTTTTTCCATAACATGGCTCTAATAGCACTCAGTTGTCCTTAACTTCACTTGAAACACTTTTGTTAGATTCTGTTATGATAGCTGTCATATCAGTATGCATTTAAAGAAAAGCTAATAAAAATTGGTGAATTTTTCTATAGCCTTTTTAATACTGAAGATGGAAGAAAATATGAAACATTTTGACATTATATTTTATTATTTTAAGAAAGGTAAAATAGCAAATGAAATGCAAAAAGAAAAAATGGTTTGTGCAGTGTATGGAGAAGGTGCTGTGACTGATCAAACTTGTTAAGAGTGGCTTGTGAATTTTCATGCTAGAGATTGCTGGCTGGATGATGCTCAACAGTCTGATAGACCAGTTGAAGTTGATGGTGATTAAACAGAGACATTAATTGAAAACAATCGACATTATACCACACAGGAGATGGCTGACATACTCAAAATATCCAAATCAATAAAGTTATTGATGAAAATAAAAAATGTGTCTTTTATCTGATGAAAAAAAAACATATGGACTTTTTGGCTAACCCAATATTAGCAATAACAAGCCACAGTTTTCTTCTTTCCAGTGTGGTGAGTGAGATATGCTAACCTTAATACTGTCTGGAACCTGAGCATTCTGTAGCACTCAGGAGTGCTGGGCCAACAAGTAGAGAGCACAGCACAAAATGAAATTGCTTCTCTCTGATTTCTGAAATCAGATTTCTCTGGTTTTAGGAGTTATTTTATATTACCTGCCTAACCAGGCAGAAAGAATGACAAAATTTTAAAAGTTTGTTACAAGTAGTCATATTCAATAGGTGAATAAAACAATCAAATGGGAGAATTTAATTGAATAAGGTATAATTTGAAATTTATAAACTCAATTATTATGAAACGAAGTACAAATATGAGCTAGATTTTACAAAATGTTCACACCCTGGTACCCTTTTTCCCCAATCTGGCACCAGATAAATCATCATATTTTAAGATTATAAATAGCCAAACCTATTTACTTGCATTACTGCCTTGGGGAAATAAAATCCATGGATTTCACCTTGACGTTTTGGAAAGTTGGCATTTTTTTAAGTAATTTTTTTGGAAATCTGATTTCTAGTAAAAATATATAATGCCCACGAATCAGTTGATATGTTATAGAACACATTTTTCAATTAGCCTAAATATGAAAAAGCACTAATGTGTACATTTCCTAAGACTTATTATTCTACCTAAAAACTTTCATGCATATTTCTTGGATTCTAGCAGGGTATTTTGCTTGTTTTGTTTTGTTTTGTTTTCCTTTCATTGTTTGTATTATCTTCTCGTCACATCTTATTGGATCCAAATCTTTCAGTGTATTACCAGATCATCCTCTTTCTGCTTTGCCTCCACAAAAAGCTTCCAGCTCAGGTACTGCAGACAGATTTAATATCCTTATAAAGAAAGCCTTTGTTGAAAGATTACGGTAAATCTTGCTTTTGGCAATTTTTGTTTCCTATAGTATTTATCATCTTCCCTCCCCCTTCACGTGGACACACATCATCACCTTTCTCTACTTTGTTTCTTTTTAAATTTATTTTGTTTTGCTTTGCTTGCCCACTGATTTTTAATCCCCTGTTTTATTCCATACCCTCCAGCCTGCTGACTATCCCAATATTCTTTATTTCCCTGTTGTCTATTCCTCTATGAAGTAAGACTGCTACAGTGTGACTTTGAAACCTGGCAACACAGGTGATTTGAGATTAAAATGCCAGTATTAAAAATTCCTGATACAACTAAAATTTGGTATTTCCAAGTAATAAATAATTATTTCTTTCTATGGCTGTATATAAACACAATACATATATAAACACTATATATATATACATATACATACACACACACATACATACCATATTTTTCACATTCCTCCCCAAATTTGGGAAGAATAATGGTTGTTAATGCTGTTTACATTTACATTGGTGAAATATTATATTATTTATGTTATTAAATATTTTAACAGCATGTGCACTGTGTGGCCATCACATTCAAAATGACTGAGCAAGTAGAGCAACAAATCTGCATAAAACTTTGCATTAAGCTTGAACATTCCTCTGTAGAAACTGTTCAGATGATTCAGAAGGCTTTAGGGGACAATGCAATGAGTGTGGCACAAATAACTGTGGGGCATACACTTTAAACATGATTGAGAATCTGTTGAAAGTGATCCATACTCGGGAAGGCCTGAAGCAAGCCAACCACCTGAGAATATTGAATGTGTAGGGCTGCAATCAACAAAGATCGGTGAGTGACAGTGCAAGAATTAGAAGTTGATCTGGGGTTCCAAAAACTACTGTGCGAGATTTCGATACAGGATCTTGGCATAAAATGTGTTGTGGCAAAATTCATTCCTTCGCTGCTGCTACCAGAGTAGAAGGAACATCATGCTGCAGTTGCTAATGACTTGATTCAAACTGCTACCAATGGACCAGATATCCTTACAAAGGTCATAACTGGAGCTGGATCATGGGTCTATGCTATGATCCGGAAGCTAAGGCCCAGTCATCCCTATAGAAGTTGCCTGGTTCTCCACACTGGAAGATAGTGTAGCAAAGTTGCAGCAAGATCAAGACAATGTCAATTATGGATTTTGATTGCAAAGATGTTGTCCATCATGAGTATGCCCCTCCAGGCTAAACAATCAATAAAGAGTATGACCTCAATGTTCTTCATCTGTTGAGAAATGCAATACGACAGAAATGGCCACAATGATGGGCAGCTGGTGGTTGGCCACTTCATCACAACACACCTACTCATGTATTGCGTCTCATGTAGAGTTTTTTTGTGACACATAAAATCACCCAGGCAACTCAGCTCCCCTACAGTCCAGGTTTGGCGCCCTGTGACTTATTCCCAAAACTAAAATTGCCTTTGAAAGGGAAGCGATATTAGACTGTCGGTTTGATTCAGGAAAATACATACGATGGGACAACTGATGGCAATTGGGAGAACTGTGTAAGGTCCCAAGGTGCCTACTTTGAAGGGGACTGAAGTGTCATTGTCCTATGTACAATATTTCTTGTATCTTAAATGCCCCTATTTTCATACGTTACATGGATGGATACTTTCTGGACAGCATAATTTCAATTCCAAATGCTTTAGCTTAAGAAGGGTCTTTAGGGTTATAATCTGGCTAGGGTAGTCTTTGCTGAAGAAAATATGCACCATATATCAAGTTTGAAAGAACACAGATTTTAGATAAGTATCTAAAACCGTGTTTTCAGCTTTAAAACATGGCTATGGCTCTTAAAGCATATAATTTAAAGCAGACATTATTTATGTTCATTTGTACAATATATTGTGTGAAAAAGAGAAAAAAGAAGCAATAGATTTTTAACCTTTTTGATTTAATTTTTAATTGAAATATGTAACTTCATATTTCTGCTAAGTGATTTGTTAATGTTCTATACATTAAAGTAATTAAAATTAAGGCATGTATGTCTTTTAACTGAGAAGAATAAAGTATACTACTTAGAATATATAAGTATAAAAATTAGATTTTTTTTTGCTAGAATTCTACTTATAATAAATACAGTCATGGGCAAACACAGATTTACAGTTATAATACAAATAAATATAATAAGTAATAAATGATACAAGAATAAACTCTGTTTCATGTACTCACAGCTATAAACCTACTTTTTCTACCTTGAATTTGTATGTTTAGATACACTACTATATTTATATATATTATATATTTATGTATGTTTAAGTGTTGCACAAATCACATACTAGAGTTGAATTTAGACAATATATGTTTTATTAATTATGCCAATATGAGGAAGGAGCTGACTTAAGATATTCTCTTTTGGAACTCAGAAATCTTCCACTTCATTACAGTTTATATTCAATATTGTTTCATGTTAGTTTCAGGTATAAACATAGTGGTTAGACAACCATATATTTTACAAAGTGTTCCCCCCCAATATTTCTAGTATTTACCTGGCACTAAACAATTATTATAGTATATGGGATGGCAAAATTAGTTTTATAGTTTATCATATGGAAGATAATACAATAATTAATAAATAACAATAAAAGATGAAAGTGTTTTGTGTACTCATAACTGTAAATCAACTTTTGCCTACTCCTATATTGACTATATTCCTTATTCTGTAATTTATATTCCCATGAGTATTTTTAAACTAACAATTTATACTTCTTAATCCTTTCACCTTCTCACCCAGTCCACCAAGCCTCCTCCCCTCTGTCAGCCATCAGTCTGTTCTCTGTATTTATGAGTCTGTTTCTATTTATCTTTGTTCATTTATATTGTTCTTTAGATTCCACATATAAAGTAAATCATTTGGTATTTGTCTTTCTCTGACTGACTGACTTAGTATAATATACTCTAGATCCATCCATGCTGTTGCAAATGCTTAGATGTCTTTCCTTTTTAGTGGCCAATATTCCATTGTATATTTATATCACCAATTTTTTTATCCACTTTTCTGTTGATTGGTACTGAGTTGCTACATATCTTGGCTATTGTAAGTAATGCTGCAGTGAATATAAGGGTGCACATATTCTTTCAAATTAGTGTTTTGGATTTCTTCTTCTGATGGAAAACCATAAAATGGGTCATATTGCAGTTCCATTTTAAATTTTTTGAGGACCCTTCATACAGTTTTTGCACAGTGGTTGCACTAGTCTGCATTCCCGCCCACAGTGAATGAGGGTTCCTCTTCTTCATCTTTAGAAAATTAGTAACAGTGCATACTAACTAATCTAAGATTACATATCTTAGGCGAAACCACAAGAAAGTCTTATGCTTCAAAACAAAACAAAAAAAATATTGACTTCACTATAAGTAACTATAATTTCTCCTCTCAAAATAAGTGTTCTAGACAGACAGAAGTACAGTGTGTCCTTTATTTGCTCTAAACTGGCTCTCCTATCTTGATAGTTTCGAGCTAAAACAAAAGGGAAGCATATGATTGTCTTTGGTTGCTAAAATATCAGCAATTGTGTTTGCATATAAGAAATATATACATGAGCATAAGTATTATTTGAGGAATGTTAAAATCCTAAAGCATTGTTCAGAAGGGATTACAAAATGTTAAATGAGATCAACTCATATGGCAGTTTATTTACCTCTATTCAGTGACATGTCATTTTCTATGGATCATCTTGTTTCCATAGTTGTTCACTTAAATTCCTGCTTAGCAGACAGATATTGAGGACACCAATGGCTCTATTTTTACAAATTTCATATTCACCACCACCCTACTATTGTGCTTTTAATCAGTGCACAATTATTTGGCCATCTTTTGAATAGAAATTCCCCAGAAAATACTGAGCAATGAGCTATATTAACCTGGTTGCTAAGGCAGGTTTATAGCTTCCTTGTGTGCAATTTTTTTTCTAACAGAAAGGAAATAACCAGTGAAGAAAGAACATGTAAAGAATAGAGTATAAAGCAGAAAGCACTGAAAATATTCAGCTCACATTTTATCTTGTCCAAAAGCACTGAAGGTTATCAAATCCACTGTGTTTTATTAGCAAGCTGTAGTTTTTTACATGAAGCATGCTCTACAAGGCATTAGTGGAGCTCATTTACTTACAACTATATTTGTAGATCACATATATATATGTATATATGAATAAAAATAGAACAACATGTCATGAATAAACACTGAATAATTAATCAAAAGTCAAAACAAAAGTGCATTGAGACAGTTAAAGAATTGGGAAGTAATATTTTCATTCAAAATATTAACCAAAATAATGTATACCAGATTGGTACAGAAAAAATAAAAGCAAAATTTAGCCAAGACAAATAAAGGATTCAAAGATGTTCTCAAATGAACCACTACTTTAGCAATTCTTAGCCATTAATTTTACCACTATGTGAGGGTTTATTTCTTAATTTCTTATAGTAGACTCCCAGAGAAATAAGTCAGCTCATCATTGTCTTTAAATACCACAGAGCCTTAAAATAATTAAATGTATTTACATACAGTAAATTTTGCTCTTTTAGTATACAGTTCTATGAGGTTTGATAAATGCATGCTATCATATAAATGCAAACAAAATACATTTCCATCACCCCCCTCAAATTTGCCCTGTGCCCCTTTGTTGTCAGAGGTATGATAAAGAATTAGTGACAAGCCAGAGAAGTCACATAATCACTATACTTTAATTTGCCTCCATTAAAAATTTGCTGTGTAAAAACCAACAGATGCATAGTTAAATTGTCTTCAGACTATCGGTCCTGACTTCTTATGTGTTCTCATACATTTTATATTATTTTTTCAATTTATTTACAAGTTTGAGAAAATAAAATATGCAATGTGCACTGTATTTTTTTAAAAATTGGGATAAAAATAACATTAAAATATTTCAAAGATGTTATATTGATATAATTACATTTTTCTTAATAATAGTACTGAAGATAGATTATTTTATATATACAGAATATTTGAAACAAATGCTTTTCATTGAAATATCTGTAAAACATCCAGCTAATATTTATTGAATTATTGAATTATTTATTAATAAACTCTGTAAATAATATTTAGCTTAATATTTGTCTATTTGTTTCAAAGTTTGGAATTACATTTATCTCCCACTTCCACATGTTTCATATCAGAATAATAAATGCTGCTTGTTTAACAAAACAAATATGAATGCTCTCTGTTTATAAGTGTGATAATTCTGTTTTACTTGCCTAAATGTATCATGACTATATAGATTTCTGCCTGATTTATTGACACTTTATAATATCACCTATGTATTAGTATTAAAACTACTAGTATTTCATTTAACCTTTGCTATTCTAAGTGTTTTGCATACAGTAGCTTATTTAATCATTATTAAAATATTATGAAATAAGAACTGTTATTTCCCAATATTACAAATAAGAAACCTGAAGCAACATGTTTAAATAACTTTTCCATGTCATGTAATTAATGAAAAGCTTAATTTTAATATGAACTCAGTCTGATTCTAGAGCTCACACTGCACATTTGCTAAACTTGAGACATTCCTGTGAATATTTGAAAGTGCTTTTTTTCTTTCTCTTTCTCTCTCTCTGTCTCTCGTATGAATGTGCTCACTCTCCCCTCCTCTCTCTAAAATCAATAAGTAAATTATAATCTCAGTGTAGGATACTTTTTAAGCAGGAAATTAAACTGTACTTATTATAAAGAATGTTATTAATTGTATTGCATTAAAATTAGAACTTTTCATCAGAAAGTTATGAAAATGAAAATATTAAAATCACAATATAATAGAAGCTATTTGCATCTCTTTGAAATTACCTGAGGACTCATATCCTGTATAAAGTAGAAACACACTATAATAATAAATAAGACCAACAACTCAATAGAAAAAGAAAAGAACAGAATTTTTTATTATGCAGTTCTCAGTAGAAAGAATCCAAGTGGCCAATATACACATGAAACATTTTTAATCTTACTACTAATTAGAGAATTGCAAATTAAGTCATATTGAGAAGGGAAGCATTTCCAAAATGGCAAAGTAAGGTGCTCTGAAAATCTACTTCCCCAGTGAAGGAAGGAAGGAAGGAAGGAAGGAAGGAAGGAAGGAAGGAAGGAAGGAAGGAAGGAAGATAAACAATGGCAAAATTGTTAAAATCAACTTTTTTTCAGAATTCTGAAAATTAACTACAACTTTGCAACAATCCCAGGGGTATTTATTCATCTTGGTAAAATCAGTAGTCTTCTTGGTATATTGTGGTATGTGCCCTATACCTTCCCTATCTCCTTCCTCCTTGCTTTGAAAACCAGCAACCTAGCAGAACTGGAGTGGACAGAATAGGGTTAGAATGCTCTCAGAACATTATCTATACTGAATCTACCTGCAAAAGCCCAATTCATTAAACTATCTTTATAGATCTGACTTGGAACTTGCTAAGGACAGAGCAACCCTTTTCCAGGGCATTTCTCAAAAAAATTCATCATTTATTTAACATTAAGCCCTCAGGTAGAAAAACCATTTGGGGCAAACAAGAAGCTGATGAAAAAGTTTTAAAGGAGAAGCTGGAGAATTAGATGTTCATAAAGGGCTTAGAAAAGCTTCAAAACATTCCTGGAAATCTAGAAGGTCACACACTTTTGAAAGGTTGTGGCCAGAAGAGAATTAAGAAAACTTTAAACTCACCTTCAGCTGATCTAAAGGTTTTGCGCAAGCAGATAGTGAGTCTAATGAAGAGCTGTAAAGTACTTATGGAGCTTTGAAGGCACACCCAACACACACACAGAACGTCTCAGAATGAAAGAAACTTAGGACTGCAAGGAATTTAAGTCAATTTCTAATGATTAGATGACTACTAAGACCACTATGTAAAATACTTCAGTGGCCACCTCAAAGAATATAGACCTTACAGAACTGCTCTGGGAAAGTAATTGAACAACAACAGTATTGCTATAACAAGGAGCAGTAAAAACAAATTTTGGAAAAAGGAGATCTGGTTATCAGAGTTGTCATATATTATTATTATTATTTAAACTATCCAGTTTTCAACAACAATGAAAAAACATGAGATGCACACACACACAAAACAAGATACTGTGACATACATAGAAAAATGTCATTGTGTAGTTGAACAAAAAGGAAACTGAAAATATAATATGGATTATTTTATATAAAATCACAAGTAGGAATAATTTGATCATAAAGTTTTGATGCTTTTTAAACTATGAATAAAGCAAGGTAATAATTACTATAAAAGTAATATCAATGGCTCCATTAAGAAAGGGGGTGGAGGAATGCCAGGAATGCTACTACTAAACACCCATGCATCAGTTAAGAAATGCAAATTGGTAGTTACAAAATAGTCATGAGGATGTACAGTAAAGCATGGAGAATATAGTAAAAATATTGTAAAAACTGTGAATGTGAGTTCTTTTATTATAATAGTTTTGTCATTTATTTTAAGGGTTGATTCAACAACTATCTATTAGTTCCATTTTTGATGATACTTTTTAATATTTTTGTAAAGCCTTTAAAAGAAATGAACACAACGTACCAATAAAGTCCATACTTAACAAAAAAATTTAAGAACTACATTTTCTTTTTCTAATATATATATATAAATCTAATATATATATATATATATATAAATCTAATATATATATATATATATATATAAAGATTTTATTTATTTATTTTTAGAGAGGGGAAGGGAGGGAGAAAGAGAGAGAAATATCAATGTGTGGTTGCCTCTCATGTGGCCTCCACTGGGGACCTGGCCCGCAACCCAGGCATGTGTCCTGACTGGGAATTGAATCAGCAACCCTCTGGTTTGCAGCCCATGCTCAATCCACTGAGCTACGCCAGCCAGGGCCTTTTCCTAAAATATTTAAAATAAACATGTAATTTGTTGACACTATATGTTTGTTGACACTGACCATCCACTTGAGATCTCATCTCTGTTGATATCTAAAGTCACGTGCAAACCATATGACACAAATCTGCTAAAGAAAATAGAACTTATTCAAAAGTTTATAAGTTTAGGAATAAAATTGCCTGAAACCAAAATCTGACATATACAACTGTGGAATATATTTACATATTATTCCAAACCAAGACTTTCTATCTTGAACAAATGACTATATCTCTAAATTAATTTGGCTCATTTTTTACTTTCTCTAAATTAATTTGGTGCATACATAAAAATACTAAAATTGTCAGCTTCATAAGCACTTAGCAAATGATTATGTTGTTCCCATTTTCTATTGTGCTCTTCAAATAAAAAATCAGTTAGATAAATTCCATTAATAGACCTTTTTATTCCATTTATGAACCCAATATTTAGATTTTGGAAACATTCTATTGAAGATGAAACATCAGATATTTCTATGAAAGTTTTTATAAACTGACTTCATAAGAAGTGTTTGGTTATGTGGTGATAATATGGCTAAAATTTTGATAGAGCACAGGATTATTGTAAAGCACACTGTCCTTACTTAATTTGGAAAACTGTGGAGCAGAAATACATTTAAACTTGTTAGTGGTACATACCTAATTCATAATTGCAACTGAACAGGCTGAGGTATTCTGCTAAGCCAAAATAAACAATTGACAGATTTATAATAAATAAGATATAACTTCATACACATACATGTATAGACATAGATTCAAGGGAATAAAATTATAAATCATTGGTAGAAATGCTTATTTTGAGTCAAAAAATAAACATCTTACTAAACACTTTATTGACTGCCCGTCCTCAATCAGATTTTAAGGATATTTAGAATTTAAAAAATTAACATAATTTAAACTAGATTTCCAATAATAATTAGATATTTTGGTAATTGTGTTTCCTAAATTTTGTTATAATTTATTCAAAATTAGTTAATAACCTTCAAAATTTTCACTGTTACCCATTAAGTAAGAAATAAGTAATACAAATACTTCAAAAACTCCAAAATTTAAAGACGAAGGAATACTTGCAACACATACTATCAGGTCACTGCTACTCTGATTCTACAATTAAAGGCACTACCAGAAGACCATTACATGTCAATAAATCTTTATGTAAATTCCCCTATGATGTATTAGCAAAAGAATCCAGCTATATATCAATATGTGCTATATTTAATGCATTACAGTACATAAATATATAAAATAATATATAACAATCAAGTGGCATTTATCTTGACAATGAAAGAATAATTTAATAGTTTTAAATGAACCAATATAATCTCTATATTAACTGTAAAGAAAGAAAACAACATGATCATATTAATTGATGCAGTAAAAGCATTTAACAAAATTCAATGTGCATTTATTAAAAATATAATATTAGGAATGAAAAAGGATATTCTTAAATTCTTAAAGGTAAACTAGAAATAAAGAAAAACCTGATCACATTACCCATAGTTGTCCAAGATTGAATATTGCCATCAAGTCTGGGGAAGAAAGTAAATAACTGGGAAACTACATGCTTTTATTAGAGCAGTTTTTAACCACAGGAGTTCTAGAAATATGGACAGATGTTTTTATACAGGTGCAAGAATGAAACATTAAAGTTATACAGAAGAATTATATTAGATAATTGATGGTCAGAGTACTCACTTATCCTGTTCTGTATCTTACAACCATTGTTTTTATGAAATTATGTATAAGTGTCATTTTATTATCTTGAGACATTTTGAACTTCATAAACTTTTGTTTTCTTCTAAAATGCAGTTTTTAAAGGTCTGGACATATTATATTTTAAATGTTTATATTTGGTAATTTTATACAAATCCTGTAATAACATCTAAAAAATAAAATGTGCATGTCTGTATTACAATATAAACTAAACAGCACAATGATCTCTAATTTTTCTTCTATTAAATAAAAGATAAAGTAAATGCCAATGATATTAGTAAATTTATCTTGAAAATTATGTGTGTGAAAGATTGAGTTTGCATCCCACTTTGGAAAGTATGTTATATTTTCCCTGTTTTTGATTTGTTTTTCAATTTGTTTTCAAGTTGTAGACATACAATATAAAGTATAGATTGGGAAGGTGTATGTTTACGAAACAGCATTTTGCCTTTCTTACTTTACTGAATCTTGTTTAATTGGTTGACTGGGCAGTAGAACTAAAGGTCTTTTATATCATCTTTTAGCATTTCAAGTTTGTTTTTTTGTTTTCATTAGCAAAGCAGTGGAGAGTTATTTATTTTTCATTACAGTTTTGTGGTTCTTAGCATGAATGCCTTTTTTTAAATAATATACTAGCTATTGTATACCTACAGAAATATTTGTGATAGATAGTAAAATAAATAAGTTTTATTAATCAGAATTGCTACATCTAATAAAATGAAATGACAGCTTATATCTAAAATATTTGAATACTACCTTGTCTAAAAGGGTTGAGGCTGACAGCAGCAAATCCTAATGTCTTAAAAAAAATAATTTTATTAATATTGGACAAAATCAAGCTGATGCATTTTAAAATATTAACCAAAGTTAAAATTTCATCATTCTAAATAAGAATATATTGAAATAATATTTCTCTAAACTGAGACGAGTGTTTATTTTTCCTACTAAAGGCTAATTGGATTATATCTTTGGCTTAATATCTTATTAGTGCAACATATTTAATTACAAAAGCCCATTGATAGCATTACAGTTGTACACAATGTAAAGAATATGCTAATTTAAAAGAGCTATATTTCTCTCAATAATAAGGATATTGAGTTATTAAAGATTTTAAAAACAATATATTTTTAATAATACATGTTATCTCTTCATTATGCATTCTCACAGATATCATGAAATTTTACACACAAATAAAGGAATTGGTATTTATCTTCCTATCATTCCTATTTCCCAACACACAAATGCACAAACACACACAGATACATATAGTGGTAGACTGTCACATATGGTGTGTTAATTAGTTAATTATTTTGGAAAACTGCCACAAATATCATGTATCCATGTTTACAATTTTTGAAATGTAGCTTATAAACCAGATTTCAAAATAACAATTCACTAGGGATAAGTGAAAATAATCAGAATGCTAGTTTTATGCACATGAAGTAAAACAATATACAACATGGCTGTCAATCTTTCATCAGATATTCCACCACTAAATAGTATAAATAGTAAAATCTAACTAAAATAGGGCAAGTTGTCAAAAATTAAAATAAAATTAGTATGTATCTTGGAGTAATTGTGCCATTAGTATGAATTCAACAACCGTTTATCTATTTTTCTCAATTTTCTGCTTCAATTATTCAAGCCATATTTCTAATGTGAGTGAATTAATGTGCCAGTAGCAATAGTATTTATACTAAATAATTGTGGGTTAGATGTTTAGTGATTAATAAAATATAATATTTACTGAGATGAATTAAAATATTTATCTTCCTTTCTTTTCATATAGGAATTATAGGTAGCATCAATATAATTACATGCATAACACAAATTATGCATAATATGTCACTCCACAACTGGGCTGTTCATTACTGCTTCTATCACAAATACTACAAAGTAAAGGTGTTTTTTGATTCAGGATTCTCATGTGATGAAAACAAACCCCAACTAATATACAAATCCTACCCAATATAGTCCAGGAAAAAGGATTTTTAAGAAAAGATTAGGCAATCCAAGACTCTCTGTGGGGACAGAAAATCATACTTGAAGGGTCTATTCCTGAGAACATTGCCCGACCTTCTCTTCAGACTGTCTATCACCCACTGTGGCCAGAGGGGAGCACAAAATTTTAGTCCCTGCTGCCCTTGTCACCTTACCCAGCAAGGATCCCATGTGGCCCCTGCTTTCTAACATTGCTCTGCTCTGAATGTAAACTTTGTGTGGGTGTGTCTAACTGAGTGACAAATTACCTACCTGTGTCCTATCCTCAAAGGGTGCTGGAAAAGAGTAATGTTAGCTTATAATCAAGGTAGGGAGATCTTCATTTTGAAGAATGGGAAAGTGATCGAATGGGACTCTTGCCACAACACATGCTCACTACAGTTCAACATCCCTGTACTCCTTCTTTTATATTTCACTTCTGAATGATAATAACCAGAGAGCAAAAACAAGAAAAGATGTTTCAACCTTACATATTATAAATGTCACTTATAAAAATAAACTATGTGCTGACGTTTCAGGCCACCATATTGAATATGCCTTGAATAGAACACTCTAGTCACATTTTATTCTATATGGTAACATTTACATATAATAACATATGTAGGACACTATCCAGATTTATGCAATTCAGTAATCTTGATTACTGAATTCTAGAGTGGACAACCCAAAGCTTTATCATTTACTGATTCAAAACCAAATTTTTGGTTTTGATTTCTCAGTATTTCTAAACGATACTGATTTTTCCTCTTCTACCACCCCAAGTTCGATTTTCATAGTATCCAATATACAAATTTTATCCAGAAAACTACACAACACTGAAGAAAGAAATTAAGGAAGACACAAATAAATGGAAGCATATACTGTGTTCATGAATTAGAAGAATTAATATCATCAAAATGCCCATACTACCCAAAGTAATCTATAGATTCAATGAAATCCCTACCAAAATACCAGTGACATATTTCACAGATAAAGAAAAAATATTTCAAAAATGTACATGGAGCCTCAGCAATTTTGAGAAAGAAGAACAAAGTAAGAGGTATCACAATACCTGATATCAAACTATGTTACAAGTCCACTGTAATCAAAATAGTCTGGTGCTGGTATAAGGACAGACATATAGACCAATGGAACAGAATAGAGAGCCTACAAATGAACCCATGTCAATATGGTCAGTTAATATTCAGCAAAGGGTGAAGGAACATAAAATAGAGTAAAAATAGCCTCTTCAACAAATGGTATTGGGAGATCTGGACAGCTACATGCAAAAAAAATGAAACTAGACCATGCCATAGACTCACATCATACACCAAAATAAACTCAAGATGGATAAAAGACTTAAATATAAGTTGTGGCACCATTAAAGTCCTAGAAGAAAACATAAGCAGAAAAATTTCAGGTATCCCACACAGTAATATTTTCACTGATACATCCCCTACAGCAAGGGATATAAAGGAAAAGAATAAACAAATGAGACTAAAACACTGCTGGGACTATACCCTAATAATCCTGAATTACCAATTCAAAAGAACCTATGCACCCCAATGTTCATAGCAGTGTTAATTACAATAGCCAAGTGATGGAAACAGCCTAAATGCCCATCAGTAAAAGAGTGCATAAAAAAACTGGTACATTTACACAATGGAATACTACATAGCAGAAAGAAAGAAGGAACTTCTACCCTTCATGACAGCATGGATGAAACTGGAAAATATATGCTAAGTGAAATAAGCCAGGTGATGAAAGACAGATACCACATGATCTCACCTATAAGTGGAGCCTAATGAACACAAAGAAATGAGCAAAATAGAACCAGAAACTTGGAAATCAAGAATAAACTGACAGTGGCCAGACAGGAGAGGGGAAGAGGATAATGGGGGAAAGAAGGGGAAAGGGCAAACAAAGGAATGTGAATAGAGGACTCTTGGGCACGGACAATGTGGGGTATTGACTGGGAGTGGGGAAGCTGGTTAGGAGTGAGCAGTTGGGGAAAGAGAGCAGGACAACTGTAAATGAACAACGATTAAAAATTTTTTTTAAACCTGTCACTATTAAAATAAGTATCTAAAGTAGAAGTAACTAAGAGGAAAGAAAATTATTTAATATTTATACATAAATCTATAAGACCACAGGAAAATGTTCACATGGCAATTAATATTTAAGCATTCTTCCTCCACTATCATGCCATAATCCTTTTGTTTACAGCCAGAACTTCAGAATATTTTGATTGGATGGGTAATCTATAAATTCATTTTAGTCTTTGTCACAAGGGTTTACTGGTCTTCCAAATACCTTTTTTATTTCGTTCCAAGTGTACTTTCTATTCCTTTATTTTGTTTCTTTTATAATAAGTATAATTACTTACTTTAACACTGAAAGCCCTCATTTACCACTTCAAACAGTGGCATCCAGAACTTCAAACTGGAAAATAATTTCAATGATGCTATTGAAGCGTCCCCTAGAGGACACTTTCAATACATTCCCACCTTAGATACTATGAAATCTAAACCAAGAGTAGACAAAACTATTTCTGTAAAAAGTCAGATAGTAAATACTGCATACTTATTAGGCTATATGGCCTTTTTTAAATAACAAATTCTACTCTTATCATATGAAAGTATAGACAACACATAAGCACAGGTGTGGCCATGCTCCAATAAAATTTACAAAAACTAGTGGCAAACTAGGTCAGTCTCACTGAATGCAGGTTGCAGACCTCTTTCTCTAAACCATCAAAACCTGAATTCATGGAAACAAGAAACAAGTAAATGTGAAAATTAGATATTAAACTTTATGAAAAATGTCACTTTTAATTCCATGGTCTTAGTTCCTAAACCTGTGTTTTGGCTATAATTAGACATGACAGTACATCAATTTCTGGTTCAAAGAATAATAACTCATCCAGTAAAATATCAACCTAACATTGCACACTGGCGTCTAGAACTGTAACTAAGTGATGGCTCTAAAACTTCCTGTTATTCTGGTGGATGAGTTAGCACTACCTAAGATTTCCTTAGGTTCCTTTGCTTTAATTAATTAATTAATTAACTGCCTAACCCTTAGGTGTTTGTGAGCAGAACCAGTTTTGTATATGATTAATGATGTTTCAGGTACTCAGTAATTCCACAGATAGTTTTACTGGCCAAGACATCCATTCAAGAAAGTCATATAAAGCCCCGAACATAACGTAAATGACATAAAATCACTGCCCCTGTCACCAGGTGGCTGGTTGGTTCCCCATGAATATGGTAATACATAAGAACTGGGTATAGAACTTTCTGACAGGTTGGGTACTTAGCATTGGCATGAGTAAGATCAACTTTGATAAAGGGAAGTCTGTATTATTGATCCTAGATGTAATCCCCAAATCTGACACCATTGCACCTGGCCATACTTTTTTTGCACACTTTTGAATGTGCATTTGGATGACTGGGGGTAAGAGGCTAAGCTGGTCAATATTATTATTAAAATTTATGGTTATTATTTTTTTTCACAATACAGTCTCTATGGTAAATAATCACATATTCCATTGGGGAAAAATATGAGAAAGCATTACCACACAATCTTAGGTTCTTATCACAGAGTCTTTTCTCAAAATTTCTCATCCTAACCTTTAATTAAGGGGCCCTGTTTCTGTGATAATAGTATCACAGGTTTAAGTATTATAAGAAGACCTTTAATGCATACTTTCAGGCTTAGTGAAGTATTTTTCTGCAGATGAATTTTTTCTTAATTATGTGTATCAAGTAAAACTTTAGTGGGATCAAATATATTTTGGTCCTAAGAACTCAGCATTTTGCTGCTGTCAATGTCCAGTCCTATTCAGGTACTCAGGTTGCACTCTGTTCCCAATTGCATGACAATAAACATGCTCCTTGTCTCTGGTAGTTAAGTTAATTGCTTTCTGCCAGCTAAATGTCCATCTACGCAAATGTATTAGTTTGCTATGGCTGGAATAACAAAATACCACAGACTAAATGGAGGCTAAAAATATAAGGACAAGATTCCGGCATGCTTGGTTTCCTCTTACGCTGCACTCTTTGTCTTGCTGATGACCATATTCTCACCCTGTACTTCCGAGATCACGCCTTGGTTTATCCATGTCTATATTCTAGTCTCCTCTTTTTATGAGGACACCAGTCTTACTGAATATGGCCAACCTATAAACCTAATTTTCCCTTATTACCTCTCTAAAGGCCTCATATTCAAGTGCAATCACATTCTGAAGTACTGGAGGTGAAGAATGCAACACTAGGATATGAGGTGGACACAATTCAGTCCATAGCACCATCCCATTTGAAATGTGGTCATCTATTTTAATGGCATCATTGCCAGCATCTTAGATCATAGAAAAGAACCAGTAACGATGCTTTTCAATGTTGCTGGCACCCTGCCGCACCAATGTATCCTCAAAGTCCCGATGAAGGAAGTGATTTCTGTGCCTCTACAGGGATATTATTAAGAGGTTGATGAGCTGATGATTTATGATAATTCCACTTCAGTAGCCCTTATAATGTAAATCCTTGGTTTGTATGCTCTGGTTTCTTTTCAGATTGTATAAATCTTTCAATTTTTACTAAATCCTTGGATTACTATCTCCATATTAGACTAAGAAATTTTTCATATCTCATTTTCATTTATTATAAGCTGCCATTATTCAGGTTCTAGTCAACCTACCAGGAAATAATTAGAATTACTCACAATATTTTTAATCCAGCACATTCCATTCAAAATTCCAGGTACTATATTTTTCTGTATATAATATACACCCACATTTTTGGCCCAAAATTTCAGGGCAAAAATCTTTCATTTTAATTCAATTATTTATTTATTTATATGTAGAAACAAAACTGATTATGGTATTCCAGGATATTATTTTGCATATGCATATCATTATTGCTTTCTAGAGTTCCACTTTTAAAGGATAAGTATAAATAAATAAATTGATAACATTTATATAGACATCAAATTAGTACTATCAATGTATAATTCACATCTTTATTTCCCCTCAAAAATTTGGGCAAAAAAGTGCACATTATCCATAGCAAAATACAGTAATTTTATCTGACATTAAAAATTCAGTCTCATCTAAAATATGTCCCTCTCTCTTTGTTCTAATACCGTTCATTTACATACATATTTTCTAATTTTGGTTAGTATAAATCTTGGTTTGTAAACCTGGCCAGGAGTTTCCTGGCTATCCACACTTTATGCAGAAGGCTGGGAGACACCAAAGAAAAAGGTAGACTGGCCAGGTTTTGATAGGTGGCAGGTTTAATAAGCCACGGAGCCAGGAAATTTACTTGATGAGGCTTGCTTAGGCTGGTTGCAAGATAAGTAGTTTTCCACATCTACCCACCCACCCAACCCAAAAGTTTCTATAGTGCCCTTGACTGGGTTAGTCAAGTAATTGTGCAAAGGAGGTCTTAAGTGGGTGTAGTAACATATCTAGCCCAGATGGTTTTATCACCAATTTACTATCTTAAGCCTGTGTCCTAAGGCATCTTCCTGTATAGGGAAGACAAACAGAGTGCTATTCCAAGCACAAGGGAGGGCGTGGGGAGCCTCCAATTGCTGGGATCCAGATTGTGGGACAAACTGGTGGCTGTACCTTATTGATCACCCTCCCCAACAATAAAAATAGCAGTTCTTTGTCACTTGGGCTTTCTCTTTTCAGGATGGAAACTTTGTATTTCACATGGAGGAAATTTGAGATCTAACTCTAGTTATGTTAAGAAACTGGATGGGAAGCGTGAGGAAAATGTATTTCTCCTTGGCAAGATTATCTGAAGATTTTCTAGTACAGCAGGGAAAGAAAAATGAATTTGTGAGATTAGGGAAGAAAGAAAAGGCTGCTTATGATGGAAATGAAGCTCAATGGAATTTAAATATTTTAGCTACGTACCAATTCAATCTTATAAATTCTGACACGTGTTTCTTCTCCAGTTCTCAAGGTTCCACTCTTTTTTCTAACAGTGTTACATCAGAGATATAGTGAGGCTACAGATTAAATTTCTTTTTAGTTGGATAGTATTGTGGTTTGCAGTTCTTTTGCTCATAACTATAATAAATGATTTTTAGCACATCTTTGTGTTACAATTAAGACTGATGAAAGGCTCATTCTGTAAGTTCACCAATATATTTAGAAGAGTCAATTAGCTAGTTTTTAATTCACTTTGAACTTCATGATATTTTTGGGCAGGAGCCAATTAGATCTCCCAAGGACTTGCTCTCCATTACAGATGATCAAAAGAAATTATCTATTAATCATTTTGCTATGGGTTACTAGAGTGCCATACTCGAATGATAGAGGGATACTTAGTGTTTTTTAAATTCACTGAAACCAGTTAACCTATTTTTGATTCTCATTTCATTGGGATCTGAAAGCTGAAATCATGATAAATGTCAATTTCTATAATGAGCAGGGTTTTTAGAAGCCAACATTGAAAACTACTATAGCAAGTTTCACCAGCAATAAATCTTATTTATTAAATGGTATTTGGTAGTTCATAGATTCTCTGAGTTGATAAGAAGTTTGCCTGAAGAAATAGAATCTAAGAACAAAAACCAATCTGCAATGGGAAAATAGTTATAGCAGTGTGAGCTGTTGATTTTGTTCATCAGGTGCCAGAAAGACATCGAGTGTTGCCAGCCAGAGTCAGAGAAAGCCTCCCTTGTCCCCGCAGCAAAACATGAAATCCACACAATGCTTTCCTTCACACATTCTTCTCTTCTAAATGAAATCTTAAGTATATTTGATTGACACTACCTATATTTATTATTATTTGTTTGTAGTTATTGGCAATGCAATTTCTGATATCTACACTGAGGATAAATTTAAGAAATATGACAAATTCCCCAGATATATGAATTGTATGCAACATATGTGGCAATGACACTGACCTTTCAGTTTGCAGGATACAAAAACAAATTTTGCTCAATTCAGTTTATGGGGTTCTCTAATTAACAGATATTCCATTGCTCAATATTCCCACTCACCATAGGTTTTGTTTCTTTTAAGATCCTTGCTTTGAGTTATTTCATTTTGAGATGCATTGGATTTGCTGAATCTAAAATTGATGATTTGTTTTTTTTCTTAACAATTTTGAAAGATTTTATATCTTTTCTGTAAACATTCTTTTTATTTCTCATTTTCTAGATTATACAGGAACTCTGATCAGATATATTTTCATTCAACTTACACTATCTTTATATGTTGCTTTGCTTCTTTTTTATATTTTTAATTTATTTTACTTTCTTGGTTGCATTTTGAATAGCTTAATTCAATTTAAATTACAGTTAACCTTTCTCTTCAGTTGCATCTAATCTGTTGTCAATCTAATCTACTAAATCTTTAGTTAGGCTGTTACATTTTTTCACATATATACTTATACAGTATATATATTATTCATTTAATTTTTAATATATTTTCCTGATGATTCTCATATTAGCAATATTCTATTTTATTTCTTAAAATCCTTAAATATATGAAGCTATATTATATCTCATATTATCAATATCATAACTCTTCATGTTTGTTTCTAATGTCTGTCCTTTCTGCAAACTCGCTTTCCGTGACTCTTCTTTAATTGAATGCTGCATGAATTTTGACCATGAAGTTTATTTGTAACTTTATCCATAGTAATTACATAAGGTCCTTGTGAAATTGTTTTCTTCCTGAAGTGGATTCTGTAGCCTTCTAATGGTTGTGCTGAGCCAAGGTTAGCTGGAGACTACTTCAAAAGAAATTGTCCATGTGTTGAGGAACTGTGTAAATATTGTAAATTTATGCCATGATTCCACAAAACAGCTGACTTAAATATCTTTATTTATAATTAATATATTTTTATTTATTTAAATGCATAGTTGAAAACAGAAAAGTTTATTTAGTGCTTATTTCTGCTTTGCAATTTTTTTCTTGTGTAGCCTTGCACTGATAATATAAGAACTGAACTTTATGTAGGTTATGATGTCATACTTTCTATATTGGGTACATGCTACGCTTTATTTCCTTCATCTTTAATCCTATATAACCATTAAAATTAAGGTCAAATTATTTTGCAAGATATCTTCAAGGTGAAAGCTGACTTGGAACTACCTCATCACACAAAGTTTTTCACCTTTATTTTGTTATCCTCTAGAGTCTTTGATTTGTTACAACTCAAGGATGCATTTTTAAATACTAAAAATTTGCCCAGCTTTTAAAGGTATATTGATTTGTCTGAAGAGTTATTCATGTAATTTAGTACATCATACAATGTTACTCCATTGTTTAATATTTAATGAAAGGAGAATAAAACAAAACAGCATCGTCTTACAGTAAAGTTAATGAGAAGTATGATTGTATTTGCTTAATGATTTTTCACTGAACTTTTAAGTTTTTATTTTGAAGTCCATGTGTTATTCTTTACGTATTAAAGAGTTAATGCTGTTTGCAAGTGTCATGAATCTTAGGCCTTAGAGACTATGGACCTAGTTGACTTCGCCATTACAAGACTTGAGAGGTATATAAACCTGCCACTTCTCATTAATTCATTTTAGAAAATGGGCCAATATAAGTTATTAAGTATATCTCCATTTTTTCAGCATCTCTTCTAATATTAATAATATACATTCTATCACTGTTACAAATTAGGATACCCATTGACATACTACTTTTTATATATACTTACAAATTTTTTGGTAGGAAAATGCTGCCTTTAAGCAAAAAACATTAACAGTAATAATATACTCACTAAAAAAATGTTACTACAAATACATTGATCATGATTTTTAAAATGGTAAGTTCAACATTACTATCTAAATATAGAATTCATTTGGGAAGAATTAAAATAACAAAATTTAAATTTTATCAAACCCAGTTCATTGACTAATTTGTTTTTCATCAAAATAAGAAAAATAATAATAATTAAAAGGACAAAGTGCTGTTATTTGCAGTGTTAGCTGTGGGGAAGATTTGTCTCTGGTAGTCTTCAGTATATAAAAGTATGTTATACTGAAAAGAAGCATAGGGATTTTGTATATTGAAGGATGACTTGATACATTGATCTGAAATATATATCATCAGCTCTTAGAGAAAAATAAAAATATAATATTATTTAAATAAGTCATAAATATGTATGTTTAAGTGGTTCTGTTTATTTTACAACTATATTACTCTAGAGGGTATCTTAATAATATTCATTTGAGTGGTTATTAAAACTGAAAATTCCCAATTCCGTAACACGGTGAAAATTTCTTATGAGCTGAGCAAATGAGATATTCTACATTCTCAAACATTTCCATTATGGTAATTTTTAAGACTACTAAGTACTGTATTTTTTCAATAAAACTTTATTATGAAGTTTGTGTGAACTTTCATGGAAATTAGCATAGTATTTTATGGGCATTTATAAGTTTCTCAGGTCATCAGTTATGTATTGATTAGGGCTGCAATAGTGACTATAATGATTAAATACTCAGCAGTTCCTTCTTCACAAATAACATATTTCTTTGATGAGCAACCCAAACCTGGTTTGATAGATTACAAAATTTTAAGAGCTCAGGCTATCTGTTTTTCTGCTCTGTTGCACATAAATTTCATTCTTGAGATGGCTCCTTTCTGAAGTGCTATGATGAAAAGTGTGAGTTCATAGAGGAATATTTTATTATGGAAAATGAAGACATATGCAAAATTTAACGAAGCAAGGAATAATCACCAATACGAGACAAAAGCATGTCCTATTATATATACAAAATATGACTGAGAACACAAATTATTCAAACCTTTTTTCTCTATTTTTTATGTTTGTAGGAAAATAAAGATTACCACTCTTGCCTGATATATTTCCACCAGGACTAGTACAGTGCTTTTGATTACATTCATAATTTGATTATTAAGGAAATATGACATTTGTCCAGTGAGGGAAATTGGTGATTTGAGCATATCCTGATTGTTGTGGAGTGCTTATTTGGACATGATGGGATTAGTGCCCTTATAAGAGACACAAAAGAGCTTTCTTTTCATTCTCCTTTCCCATGTGAGAAACAAGAAGACAACTATCTACAAGCCAAGAAGAGAGCTTTCACCACACACCTGGTCTTCCAGCACTTTTATCTTGGTCTTCCCAGCCTCAAGAACTGTGAATAATGATTTTTTTTTATTCTTCTTTATTCTATTACAGTTGTCCCAATTTTTCCCCCTTTGCACTCCTCTGCCCTACCCAACCCCACTCCCACAATCCATCCCCACTACGATGTTTAAATCCATGGGTCATTCATACATGTTTTTTGACTACTCTTTCCATTCTTTCCACCAACCCCACCCCTTTCCTCTGGCAGCTGTCAGTCTGTTGCCTGTTTCCATGTCTCTGGTTCTGTTTTGCTCATTAGTTTATTTTATTCATTAGGTTCCTTTTATAAGTGAGATCATATAGTATTTGTCTTTCACCAACTGGCTTATTTCACTTAGCATAATAGTCTCCAGTTCCATCTGTGCTGTAGCAAAGGGTAGGAATCCCTTATTATTTCTTTCTGCTGTATAGTATTCCATTGTGTAGATAAAGCACAGTTTTTTAATCCAGTCATCTACTGATGTGCACTTAGGCTGTTTCCAGCACTCAGCTATTGTAAATAGCACTACTATGAACATCGGTTCCTGGGAATGTAGCCATTGTGGAAAAAAGTATGGAATATTCTCAAAAAATAAAAATAGAAATGAATTATTTTTGATCTCTGCCACTCACTATATAATATTTTTGTTGCAGCAATCTGAACTAAGACACTGACACACTTTGGCAGTCTCCCCAAGTCATGGTTGTGCAAAAGAGTGCAGATGAGTAAAACTAAGGTTCTTTTAAAGGAAAGTTAATAATAGAACTGAAAATTGAATGGAAACAACCAAAGGAATAAGAATCTCTTTTCTGTATTGTGTTCAAGGTTTCCCCCACTTGCAAAAGTAGATTTTGAATGGTAAAAATCTCTTCTCATCAATAGAATCTATTTGATGATAAGATATTCCACATAAACTTGCTTTCTAAAAAAAAAAATAAAGATATCAGTAAAAAATA
The DNA here is from genome assembly GCA_004024845.1 of Tonatia bakeri. NCBI lineage: Eukaryota > Metazoa > Chordata > Mammalia > Chiroptera > Phyllostomidae > Tonatia > Tonatia bakeri. The sequence continues at coordinate 112,468 of PVIA01005206.1, forward strand.
ATGGTAGAAACATTTATCAAAATACTATTTGAAAATAAGCCATGCAAACTCATTAAAAGTTACATAATTTATCTTCTGTGTAAAACAAATCCATCCTCTTGAGAATAATGGATGACACTAGCTACTTTATGATGACAAATACAAAATTAACGTAAGTCTGTATCACAGAAAGCCAAATCATGAATTATCAGTTAAAGAATAAACTAGATGACAGAGGACATTGAACATGTGTACTTATGCTTCATTGTTATATGATTAATTACAAAAAGGCAAAAATTAAGTCCCTATGTCCAGAAAAGAATTTCACAATTCCTCTGAAGGTTGGGTTGAACTAAAACATGTGAAATAGAAATTGGTATCCCAAGAGAAAGGATTTCCATGCTTAAAATATGTATAGCACAAAAATATATATATATAAAGCATCTAGTAATGATGTTAAATGGCTGAGTGGTATGCTGATTAAGCACAGGTCTGCTACATTCAGATAGTCTAGGTTTCATATATAGTACTTACTCTTTCCATTTACTAATGTGTGACTTTAATTAAAATGCTTCACCTTCCTTTTCTTCAGTTTCTTCATCTGTAAAATGAAGATGAGAAGAATAGAAATCTATAGTGATATTGTCAATTTCAGCTTACAACTGCCTGAACTGTGATATCATTATTTATTTATTTTTAAAAAGTATACTGGATATTTATTATTTCTATGCAGCATGATTTTGAATTTCGCATGAGGTGAGGCCAAGATCCTTTAATGAAAACAAGCAAACTCATTGGTAGTGTTTCCTGTTCTGAGTTCAACATATTTTATTGTATTATATTTTACTTGAAAATAAAATAAATGATAAAAGTATCTGTGATATGACATGAATTATACAAGTCGGCTATCTGCTCTTATTTTTAAAACTACAAAATTAGTAAAAGTACTTTTCATTATTGTAAACTCTAGAATGATTCCTGTTGATTACTATTTTCACAAAACACAGATTTTAAGCTACTTTGAGGAAATTACCTAGGTGCTGTGAACTAACAATGCATCAGAAGAACACTCATAATATTAACTCTGTAAAATTGAGAAGTCCTAACAATCACAAAGTATTATTGCTGCCTTTGCACATTTGAAGGGCCTTTCTCAACTCTAAAACCCATGCAACATGTTTTGTTTGACAGAGACATGTCAAACATTATTTCAAGAGTGTGACCTGCACTTTGGAATACTGAAAGACAAAATATAAAGCAAAATATTTCAAATTTCAGGGCACAAGTAAGATTTTTTTAAATGAGAGAAACTAACTCTGTTTGTATTTAAGACTGACTTGTTAATAGATACCACACATATAGTCTCAGCAGCACGCTGCAGATACTTGTGAATCTCAATATTAAATAAAAATGGAATCATTGATATGAAAATGAACAAGAAATACAGGAGAATTCAGTGTAGTATCTTAGGTTTAAAATGCAAAAAAATAATGCCTACATTTCTAAGGGACTTCAAAGAGAAACTTTCTAACAATGAAGTTAGCAATAGGAAGATTGAAGCACCTATATTTAAATATGGATCAATATTTCATTATTTAATGTCTTGTGTCTCCTTGCTTATATTATGTTTTTATTAGATAATGATTCCATTTTGTTTGTATTTGAATTCTACTCATACCCCTTCTATAGTATTTAGAAGACTTTATATTGATGATGAACTTTTTTTGCTCAAATCTAGGAAATATTTGAATATCAGTAACTGTCAATTCCACTTTCTTCAGACCCCTGAACCCATTACTCTCCTAGATCTGTCTGTACATTGATAATCTGTGCAAGCTGACAGAGAACATTTTTTATAAGGATGTTTCATATTTCCAAATTGAGATAAAAAATTCTATAACATCAAAATGAAAGTCAATGTCACAAGCATAAAACAAGAGTATAGCCTAACCCAGGCAATTCTATGACAGGTTAACCTGGTATTGTTTAAATGTGCTGCTTTTTGAGGATTTGATTAAATGTGGACTACCAAGGGAGCAGTGTGGACTGAATCTCCTTTGGGTAACTCTCAATAAATATTCAGATATGTTCAGTATAATTTATTAAAGAGTTATGCTTTACTGACAAGCATTTGGTATATCAATGTTCTATGTTGTCAACTAAGGACAGAGTCATACTGTATGAGTTCCAGGAGCTGGAGCTGATATCTTCACGAAAACATTGGAAAAGTCATTCAAGAAAACTTCCTCTAAGGCCATCTTACTTTCCCTATACTTTTTTCATAAGAAAGAATTCTAAGTTTGCATTAACATGGAGTGAGCACTTGAATATGGCCAAGAGTTAATTCTACATAAAACCACTTATTCATGAGTTTATTCAATTATTCAATTATGCAACATATATATTTATATATGTGTATTTATATTAACTGGTTATTATGTGATTAGAATTATGTGCAATAACCTTCAGAATTTTACCTCAGTGAAATTTTAAAGAAGCTTTTACTAAATTCCTACCCTGAGTATTAAACACACACACACACACACACACACATCACCATAAAACACTAACAGTAAGCAAGGTAATATTTCTAGTAGAGATTTCTAAATAAATAAATACATTGACTTACTCATTAGCAGTGGAGAAGTTAGTTAGATATGAAGGGACATCTATCAAAGATAATTATTTTAATTTTAAAATGGTTCATCTAAGTCTTCCTAAAATTAGTTATATCACAACTCCTGTTAGTCACTGTTGACATTAGGAAATGTCGTACCATTCTATTACAGAAATACTTATGGTGGGTGATTCAGATAGTCACTTAAATGATTTAATCCAATATTCTCTCTCTTTTGTTTGTAACTCTTAAAAACAGCAGTAAGAAACCTAGTCACACTAAACAAGCAGCTGCTAATCTGTAGGGAGAGTTATAGAGCAGACTGTGAGAGCCACGGCTATTTCCTGTACATTTGTCTCACTTTACTCTTAAATCCTCCATTTTCATCCTCAGTCATAATGTAAGATTTTCTTTATTATCACATGGATGTTTCATGTAACTACATAACTATATGCACTTATACTAATTATGCATCATAATTAGAACAGGCAATTGTTATGTTAGTATACTTAATTACATAGTTGAAAACTTACTGCAGCAAATGTACTTTGTACTGTTAGAGTATTATATACATAACATTGATAATAAGTAATTCCTTAAAGCTCTCACAAAGTCAAACTAGTAAAATCAATAAAAAGTAAATATAAATTCAGATTTTAATAAAACTGACTTGGAATCAAACTTAGTACTAAAGTGTCTTTTAAAAGAATAAAGTCTATTAATTGAAATTTAACTTAGAATTTCCAATCTATAAACATATTTCATATGCAGAATTTAAAACTTAGAATTTTTAAGTTATTTCTGTTTTGTTGTTTTAAATTATTGATATTGAAATCAAAGCTTTCATATATCTGTTTTCTAAACCAATATAGAACACAGCTAACTATTCATGTCCAGACCTGTTTTTTTGTGTGTGTATGAAAATAAATGGGATATATAAAAAAACCACTGGGAAAGTGGTCCAGTGATCCTACTTCTGGGAACATAGCTTAATAAACTCAAAACACTAATTTGAAAGAATGTAAATATCCCTATGTATTATTTACAAACACCATGATTTGGAAGCAACCCAAGTGTCCTTCATAGAGGAGTGGATAAAACAACTGTGGGATATTTACACATATCTTTTTACTAGGCCATAAAAAAGAAGAAAATTTTATCTTTTGTGACAGCATGGATGGACCTGGAGAACAGAACGCTAAGTGAAATAAGCCAGTAAGAGAAAGACAAATACCATATGATTTCACTCATGTGTAGAATCTGATGAACACACTGAACTAACAAGTAGAATAGAGACAAATTCATATATTCTAGAGAGCAAGCTGACAACTCTGGATCAGGGGTTAGGGGTAGAAGGTTGAAGGAAAAAGGACTCATGGACATGGACAATGATGTCGTGATTGCTAGTGGGAGAGGGGTATGGGGTACTAAATGGTAATGGGAAAAAGTACTGGAAAAATTAAATTAAAAATAAATAAATAAAATAATATAGTTTATTGGGTAAAAAAGTCAGTCATATATATTTCCCCATGTATGTATTGTGAAATGTTTCAGTTTCAATGAATAGAATGTATGGAAAGATAATAACTGACATATATTGTACACATTTCTTCTTTTTTTCTCAAACTTTGCCTTGAAGTGTTAGGATTCCTTCTGTGGGGTTTTTTAAGTTAAGATTATAAACTATTTTCATAATTCTTTTTTTGTAAAGAATATGTGTAATCTTTATTGTATTTTTTATATTACCGTTTAGCGCCATTATAACCCTCTCCCCTCTGCAGTCACTACACTGTTATCTGTGTCCCTGAGACCTTTTTCATTTTTGTTCAATCCCTCCACCCTCTATCTGCCCCTAATGGACTAGCTGTCATTGTGCTCTTCATCTGTGATATTGTACATATTTCATACGAGGTACCTTTCTAGAGGTAGATAACCTCATTTAAGGTTTAACTAATAACCAGCCTATAGGTACAAATTTAATGGTTATCCCCATTTTACAGATGACAAAACTTAAGATAGTGGTTCTCCGGTGCTGGGAGATTAATGGCACACTGTACTATCCATGGAAAATGAAATTTAAAATGACAGGTTAACAGAAAAATATTCTCAATTCCATGCAATTGACTTTTTGAAAGAATTTTGCTAATAGTATATAGCAAAAAGTTGGAAAGATTTTATGTGTGGAAAGATTCTTTACTTCCAACATGGTGTGATGCATGCAACCACAGTCTTTGTGATTATAAAGCTGGCTGTATCCTCTACTTCAAACCACTAAATGATAACTGTTTCAATTAAAAAAGAATATTTTGAATTGCAAATAAAAACAGTATGCTAAAACAAGGTAAAAATACAAAACATTTGTGGAAGAACAGTGTTTTGTTTTATTTCTTTTTAATCCTCACCTGAGGATATATATATTGATTTTAGACAGAGAAGAAAGAAGAGAGAGTAACATCAATGTGAAAAACATCAATCAGGTGTCTCCTGTACATGCCCAGGCAAGGTATTTACCCTGAAACCTAGATATGTGCCCCCACCAGGGATCAAACTTGTGAGCATTTGGGGTATGGGGAAAATGCTCCAGCCAGCTGAGCCACCCAGCCAGGCCAAGAAACATGTTTTCAATGAGTGTGCCTTGCATATGTTTTGTGTAGTTTCCTGATATAAATTGTAACCTGCAGTTTCATTTCTGCAGGAAATTTTTTTACTATCTATTTATTTAAATATTTTATTTCACTAGTTAAAATACTCCACATAAAAGATAAAGAGACAGGAAATTACATGGCTGGAAAAATGTGCTTTGAGCACAATATTGACTCAATGCTTTTACATGTAACATGGTTAACGGCTCCATAAATGATCACATGGTTAAGGGTTTTCTTTTGTTCATTTTCTTATTGCATTGTTTTCTATTAATGTTGCATTGTTTTCTATTAATGGGTCATTTCTTATCTTGCACTTTGTGGAAGTAATCTGAGTATATAATTATCTCAGGACCAAATGTGTGGTGTTGAAGTAATCAGTAACTAGGTATCAAAGGAAAAAATTTAAACACTTGCTCTCTTCTGTATTTTTTAATTGAGGGAAAGTTATTCTACGTTGTTTTGTAAGGCTATTTTAGATTACCATAGTAGAAATAATAATCACTAGTAAATAAAAGAACAATCATAACAAATTAATTTCTGATACTCAATTCAGTCTAATCTAGAACTAAAACTTTATAGAAGTTATATTTCTAAAGGAAGAATTGTCTACATTCCTTTAGAATTCAGACTCAGGGGAGACAATACAGTAATAGAAACATTGATCTTCTTTCTTATAGTCATAAAGGAGTTAAACATAAACATCTCTTCTTTAAAGTTTCTTCTCCATTCCATAGCAGAGCTGCTCAGATGATACTTTTACTCCCATCTTCTAAAAACTTAACACTCCCAATGACTTTACCATGACACATCCAAGTCCCTTCATTCTCCTGTCAGCAGCATTTGACGTGATAGCTCCACCCTCATTCTCATAATTTCTTTACATAGTTATAAAGACACCACACTTTCTTGGTTATCACTTAATCGTTTTGGTTATCCTTTGGTTATTCACAATTTTCTTTGCTTTTTAAATTCTTGTAACCAGAGAAGACACTGGTGCTCGGGCTGCCTGTCACTACCAAACCCAATAAGCAATGACAGCAATTGAATCTTTATGGGCACTTTATTCAGATGGCCGGTGATCTGAGAGGATGGTGGGTTCATACCCTAACAGACCATCTTCCCTTCGCTTTCCTGACCAGACTTTTTATAACAGGGAATAAACCAGGTGTAATGAGGGCTTTGAAATTCAGGGGGGATTAGGTGAGCAAAGCTGCAACACTCCTGTCCTGGGCAGTTAGCTCTTCCCAGAAAGGGCAGTCATCTGTATCTCCCTGGAACACAAAAGGTCTAGATGCCTCCAGGTAGTAATCTTTTAGCAGTGCCCCAGGAGGTCGGCTATTTCCCCAGAAGCCAGGATGGGTGTTATCTGTAGTTTCCGAAACAAAAGCCTTAACATACACATTACTTGCTAGACTTATAACGTTTTACCTTAAGCTAAAATTTTCCATGCCTCAAGTCCCCTATCATTCTGTCTCGTACAAAGTAGTGTTGCAGCCCCAGGGCTCAATAATATCAGGACATTATTTTTAAGTGTACCTAGAACACTTGTCAAAATTAATAGTTTGCTGAGAATTCTAAGAATAAAAATGAAAATGCCGATAAAAATGTAACCGGAAAAGACACCGGCGTTCAGGCTGCCTGTCACTACCAAATCAAATAAGCCATGATGGTGATTGAATCTTTTATTGGCGCTTTATTCAGATGGCTGGCAATCTGAGAAGATGGCAATTCATACCCTAACAAACCATCTTATCTTCTCTTTCCTGGCCAGATCTTTTATAAGAGGGTGGGGGAGGACAAACAAGGTGAGGTGAGGGCTTTGAAATTCAGGGAGGACTAGGTGAGCGAAGCTGCAGCATTCCTGTTCTCAGCAGTTAGCTGTTCCCAAGGGGAGAAGGGTGGTCATACAAAAGGTCCGGATGCCTCCAACATGTCCCCAGTCAGTAATCTCTAGCCAGTGCACCAGAAGGTCGGCTGCTTTTCCCAGGAGCCAAGATGGGCCTTATCTATATTTTTTGAAACAAAAGCTTAACATACACATTGTTACAGAGCAAAAGGACCCAAACAAGCAAAGGGGGCCCGGGAGCCCCGGGAGGGTGATGCCCTTACTGAAAGAAATTCGGGTCCGTCTTGTCCGCCGCCATATAGGAAAGATATCTCTCAATGCCAGAGATTGGTGAAAAGGAAAGGAAAACGTTTATTTTGTGCTATACAAAACTTAAGGCAGTGACTTAATATTTTTTTATCAAAAAATCCCCCCAAAAAATCTTAAAGTTCCTTAAAACACCTACTAAACGCACACAGTTCTTCCTTCCCCCCTTGCCCAGTATGGGGTACCGTATCTCAGGAAAGGAAAATAGAAGTCCAGTCTCAGGCAGTGTCTGGATCTTCCCAGTAATCCGTGCTTGGCTGGTAGGCCTCTCTTGGTTCTCAGCACCATCAGCTGTGTCGCCGGAATCTCTGCTAAAACCGGGTGACGGTTCCCCCTACTACTGCTGTGGGGGAACCCACTC